>PVJC01021301.1:0-28346 GCA_004026665.1 Murina feae | reverse complement strand
CCACATCTTTCCTGCTCCCCGTCCCACCACCTTGCTTTCCCACTTCCTGGTGCCCTGCAAGGGGCCTAGGAAGCCCACCAAGCAGGCCACTGACCCCCTGCCGCCTCCTACCTGCTCCCCGATGCCCCACAAAGGGCCTGGGAAGCCCACCAAGCAGGCCACCGACCCCCTGCCGCCTCCTACCCGCTCCCCGATGCCCCACAAAGGGCCTGGGAAGCCCATCAAGCAGGCCGCCGACCCCCTGCCGCCCCTTACCCACTTCCCGGTGCCCTCCAGCCCTGCCGCCTCTTTCACATCACGGGTCCTGGGTCCTGCGCTGTCCCGCCCTGCAGCCGCTCTGTGCACTCGGGAGGTCCCTCAGCCCGGCCTGTGCCCTCTCGCAGTCTGGGACCCCTCAGGGGATGTCCACCTGCTGGCGTGCCTGACCAGCCTGGGTGAGGGGCTTTCAGGCTGCCCACAGCTCCCATTGACCCAACATCCCAGCAAGGCTGGCTGGACGCAGGTTTTTGAGATTTAACTCCTATAATTGATGCTGTTCCTTTAAGGCCTGGGGATTTGTTTATCTTCTATAATTGATACACTGTTCCTTTAAGGCGGCCTTCTAACTAACGAAGCCTCCTCTGCCTCACCTCGCAGTGTCTATAATGAAACAATTGTTACTTTTACTGGTTAGACCCGGGCTTTTGTTTCCTTCAGCTCCCGAGGATTCTATGATTGTTAAATTGTTTCAAATCTGTGTTTTGCTAGAGGCAGTTTAAGTGGAGCTGAGCTGAGGGGCGCAGCTTCACTTTCGCTCCTGCCGCAATGGAAAGGGCTGTTTACTCAGGTCCGGGAGTGGCGGCCGCCATGTTGGCTGGGCTAATTTGCACACAGCCGCTCTGATTGGCTGATGGGCGTGGCTTACCTGTCTCGGAGAAACGGTTAATTTTACTATTCCGCTTTTATTAGTTTAGATTCCCCTAGAAATGGAGCATTAAACTGCCTTCAAAATTAATAAGGAAATATGCCTCATGTATTCCAAAATAACTAGAAATCAGTATTTTGTGTGGAATTCCTTCTGGCAAAATGTGGGTCCAAATGTTTGCTTTCTCCATGGGAATCAGGAGCACCCTAGGCAGACAACACTCACACATGACCCACATGCATGTGTGATCCGGGGAGCACAAGACTGGGGCCTGTGAAGCCGCATCGGCCAGACCGTGAAAGTCAGCCAGTCTCCAGCCTTCCCATGCGATAGAGAAAATGAGTCCCCTTTTTGTTTGTTGAGCCACCTCAAGCCACTGGAGAGCATTTCCAGATACTGTTGTCTCCTCTTAAACACACACACCCTCCTTTCTAGTCAGTATTTAAAAAATCTTTATTGTTGAAAGTATTACATATGTCCCCCTTTTCTCCTCATTGGCCCCTTCTAGCCTGCCTCTACTCCCCACCCCAGGCCTTCACCCACCCTATTGTCTGTGTCCATGGGCCAATGAATATATGCATACAAGGTCTTTGGTTGACTACCTCCCACTCACCCCACCCTCCCCCACTTTCCTTCTGAGATTCCATAGTCTGTGTTACATGCTGCTTTGTCTGGAACTATTTTGTTCATCAGTTTATTTTGTTCATTCAATTCCATATATGAGTGAGATCATGTGATACTTGTCTTTCTCTGACTGGCTTTTTTCACTTAGCATAATCCTCTCCAGGTCCCTCCATGTTGTCTCAAAGGGTAAGAGATCCTTCTTTTTACTGCTGCATAGTATTCCATGGTATAAATGTACCACAGCTTTTTTATCCACTCTTCTACTGATGGCACTTGGGCTGTTTCCAGATCTTAGCTTTAAAATTGTGCTGCTATAAACATAGGAGTGCATATATCCTTTCTGATTAGTGTTTCTAATTTCTTGGGATATATTCCTAGAAGTGGGATCACTGGATCAAATGGCAGTTCCATATTTAATTTTCTGAGGAAACTCCATACTGTTCTCGACAGTGGCTGCACCAGTCTGCATTCCCACCCTCAGTGTACTAGGTTTCCCTTTTCTCCACATCCTCGCCAGCATCTGTCATTTGTTGATGGTAGCCATTCTGACAGGTGTGAGGTGATACCTCATTGTTGCTTGAATTTACATCTCCCTGATGAGCAGTGCTAGTCACTTTTTAGATGTTTCATATCCCTAGGAACTCACATGGCAACAATATAATCATGCCCAACAATGTTTAGAAGAGCTCTGTCATACCTCCTCCAGAGCGTGCACATTATTTTACACTATCTGACTTGATTTTTAATCTATAGGAATTGAACATTGAAGCCAAATAATATTTCTGAATAAGTGACTTATGTCAACGTCCCATATGGACAAACTTTTTAAAAAGGGGATCTGTTATAACCTAAGTTGTCACCTAGCAACCACGACAAGCAGCTGCTTCCACCATCACACCTATAAATATGCTTTGGCCTGCAGCCCTCACAGCCCTGTCATTCTCTGCGAGTGACTAATGGTCTCATGCTCTCTGTTGGTAGCGAACATCTGTTGATGGTTAAGTCCTGCCGAATTTTTCTTAGAAAGGTCAGTCAGTATCCAGTTACAGATTTTAACATTTCTTAGCACAATGTGTTAGAATTTCTTTTAATCCTGTGGACACATAATATGTTCTTCCGTGTGTGAGTGTGTGTGTGTGTGTGTGTGTGTGTGTGTGTGGGCAAGAACAAAATAAAAACAGGTATGTGTCTCTGCAAACACAGCATTAGAACCATGACAAAGCAAATAAAATGTGTCAACCGGAGATTAAAATAAGCAAACGCAAGATTAAGAAATTACATGGCCCTCCACTTGAAGCTGTCACTTTCTCAGACCTCGTGAGCAAATCCTCCCAAGGCCAGGGACCAGGAGGCACCAGCTAAGTGCTGGCTTTTTCTTCAAGCAGTTGAGCCCCATCCCCCTCAGAGAAACCTGGGGTTCTATGTAGGTGGGTCTCTATCTTCCCCCTCCCATTCCTCCCTTTCTCTGTCTTTCCATACTGTTTTAAATGAATCCGAGAGCAGTCACTTTGTGAACCTGCCCCCGTATCCCTTCCCTCTCACTCTGTGCACTGCCACTTCCCAGGAGCATAGACCATCACTTATCCACCAAGATGATTTAGAAGGCTGGCACTCAACCGCCATCACGTTACTTCTTACGTTATTCTGGTTTCTACGAACAGATGCCAGTTAGAAGTTGTTTTCCAGAGTTTTCAATTTCGTTAACTTTTCTACAACTGGATTGTCATAAAGTCAGGGCAAGAACAATTTAAATTCCATTACTAGCTCGGAACAAGCGCTCACTTGAAACCTGCAGATTAAACACCCTTTGGTTTATGAATGCCAAGATTTGCTTCAATCACTCTCCCCGATGGAAGAAAAGTTTCTACCTTATCCCTGAAGGATGGATAATGTCTGAAAGGAAACATTTCTCCAGGAAATCAGATATTATTGTTGTGAAGTAAGTTGACTAATTTGGACATAAGCCTTTCTTTGCATTCTACTTGGGACCACAATTTCCAATGAAGTGCAATCCAGGATTTACTGTAACTGGAGTTAAAGTAATTGATCCCTCTTCACACCTTTGGCCTAGTCATGTGAAATGCACACTTCTGTGACAATACTAAAGGGCCTATTTCTTACAGAGAAAATTTCATCAACAATATGGCTCCTAATTTTGTTTCTCAGAGACCGTACCCATTTCACAGGTCTGTACAGGTACATACAACCCAGAAACTGAATGGTCAAGTTCCTCGAACGTGTTTTTGTTATAAATGTCTATTAAAACGTCTTTTGTTTGAAGACTCTGTCATCAGTTTTTATTGATAAGAGGATGCCCTCCACTATGGCAGATATGGAGTCAGTGACCATCAGTTATTGAGGTATTCATTCAAGATGCTGGACTGTTCAATTATAGGCTACATTCTCATTTTAGTTCTTTTAAGAATGCACCTCTCATTTTTCTTCATTTTCAAGCCAGCCATGGAATGTGGCATTTAAGGAACACACCTTACCAAGAGGATCATTCTTATCAGTCAAAGGAAATGAGAATCTACCTTATGATGAGTCAATGCTTCCCAAACTCGCCATCAGCCTCCCTCAAAAGCAGATTTTAAGAATAAGCCGTTGTGTGAGTATTGGTAAATTACTACAACATAATACTCCATAACGGCATACAGGGATGATGGGTATGTATCTGGGGGTGTGCAGAGCACAAATGAGAAAGGGATTATGTGACAGAAATGGATGCAGGTCCGTGAAATGTGTGACTGAAGAAGTCTTGCTTAGGAAAGGTGTGCGGAGGTTGATATTACTATAGAGTGAGGTCAAATTTCAAAAGAAGTTATTTCTCTGAGTAATCGGTTCTTTAGGAAAATGAAGTTATAAAAATTAATTAATACATCCTGTCTGATTTAGAGAGAGTTTCTATAGAAACACATTTCCCCCACTTTATCATATTTGCAGAATGAAAATAGCAGTGTGTCTAATAATGACCTGAAGAGGAATCAGCGGGCCTTCAATGCATGTCTAATCACCATGGTAACCGTCATTGTGTGTTTTATATTTGGAGATTAAGAGTTCCTGAAAACACTTATTTAAAGAATTCCTCCAACGTTTCATTTCCGTTCACATTATTAATTTTCTCAGAAAACCTTACTCTTCAAAGTTAGTATTCCTAGCCTCAGAGAGGGCAGAAAGAATTACTATTCCTTTGTGAAATGCCATTCAGTGGACATAAATGCTATCTGAATGATCTTGGCCGACTGCTGTGCCAGTGGAGAGCTGTCTGCCCATCTACACCTCCTTCACTCTTACCTGTGGCAGGTATTCCTCTCTGCCTCTAGAGCTAAAGTTCCTGTCAGTGGGGTTCAGGAGAATCTCACAGCTGCCAGATGTGCTTTGTGTGTGGGAAAACTGTCAATGTTGGACACAGTAGAGAGTTGCTTGCCCAATATTCTAGCCATTTCTTGGAAGTCACCTTCACTAAATCAGATATCACAGGAAAGTAATGCATGTCGTTCACACCTACCACCTCCCTCAGGGACAATGTTAACTCCATATCCCTTAACTCCTTTCACCTCGGTCATTATTTACTGCATTTCCTAGTCAGCAAGATTTCAAATGTCTTCTTGTTTGTTACACAGTTTATTATTGCTTCATTTTCTGCTTGCGCTCTATAATTCAGTTGCTTGAAATAGACTTGGTAAGATCCTATGATGAGATGAAACAGCTTTTTGATCAACCTCAGTTATTCACTTTTCCCAGAAGAGAACATCCAGAACCACAAAGACAAAAACTATTGGGAAACAGTGTTTTAACTGGGCCTGAACATTCTAAGAGTGTCTCCACCCAGCTAAGGAGATCAATTAAGTAGTGTTAAACATTTTATCCTGAGCTTCTTGAGGGAGCTCACAACCCTAGGTGAGTCTTTAGGGAACTAAGAACAACCAGAACAGAGCCATGGAACCAGATGGCCAAAAAAAGCACCTATTATTAAGCAACACAATGACTGTATTAAACACACACAATGAAAGCCAAATAGAGACACATCCTTTAACTGTTGTCTTCCAATACATTCTATGCTTAAGAGTTATATTTTGATCAGAACCCAATCTCTTATGCATGTTTTTCTCTCTTTTTCTCTAGCTCATGTAAGTATAAGGCATTTTCAAGAAATGGAAAAAAAATGTTGGATTCTTTATTATAAAAGGCAATTGTTTTTAAAGTCAGATATACGCCATTGCTTCTCTTGTCATAAGCAAAAGCCTTATACCTTCTTATCTATGTAGTCTTTAACTAAACTATCCACTTCTGACATGGTTTGAATGATCCCTGTACATACCATAGCCAGCAGGCATCCAGGCACTAAGTATAATTAAGTTCACTTAAAAATGAAGTTCACTTTGAAGAGGTAACCAAAGAGGTCAGGAATGAATCAACTTTGTGAATTCTGTCATGAATGGACTCTTTGGAATTAAAATTTTTAATATATTTATTTATTTTTTTATAGAGAGGAAGGGAGAGGGATAGAGAGTTAGAAACATTGATGAGAGAGAAACATCAATCAGCTGCCTCCTGCACACTCCCCACTGGGGATGTGCCCACAACCAAGGTACAGGCCCTTGACTGGAATCGAACCTGGGACCCTTGAGTCCGCAGGCCAACGCTCTATCCACTGAGCCAAACCGGTTAGGGCAATTTAAGTTCTTTTAACAAATTATGCTAAAGAATGTGGGGATATAATAATACGCAGACGAGCAGCTCTGTGACCAAAGAAGTCACTCCATTCAGAGTTCTTTCTCGTCCCCAGGAGAACACTGGGTTTCCAGGACTGTACAATAAGGAACAGGACTAGAACGGACCATGACCATTTCTGGATCATGCCCATCCCCCTTTGAAATATCTCAGCAAACCAGAGGGTCTGTGGGCCCCAGGATGCATACTGCTGAATGGGCTAATCAACACCTTCTGCCCAAGGATTCTGCCATCCGTTACCCATTCACGTGTTTGCTTAAAAAGCTGAATTTAGGAAAACACTAAGTCCTCTACTTTTATGAAATAAACCACATTCACTTTCCCATATAAAGAATAGATTTAGAAGTTGATATTCATTTGAAAGAGGAATATCTAAAGCTAGCAATATCCCTTAACACATCCCGGTGATACTGAGGGAAAAGAGAATCATAGACAGTAGCTATCGGTGACACTTCAAGTCCTGATGGCCAAGTGTCAGATCTCAGATTGACAGAGGTTCCCCACAAACAGGCCTCCCAATAAGCTGAGAAAAGCCCAGGGACTTTCACTTTCTGAAGCTGTGCAGGTATCAAAAATGTAGAGTGTCAAACCCAGGTTATTGCCAAGGCTTGCAGACCTGTAACAAATGCAGAACCATAAAGGATTTCGTCTTTCCTTTACAATGGACTGCTGATTTCCAGGCCGGGTGACTGCGACGCCAGGGGAGGTGTCCTGCTGCCCCCTCTGCAGGCCTGTCAGCTTGATCTGTGAGGGTGGCCTCAAGGATACAACCTTCATTGATTTGTTCCCTTTCAGAAAAACATACAACTACAAATTCCGCGTTGGGACAAAGTTGGGACTTGTGATTTCACTGGAAACATGAGCAGGCGATTCCAGAGATGGGGGTTAGAATGCAAAGATAACTTTACCAAAAATGGGGGGCGGGGGTGTGCTAGGCATCAGGGCCTAATTACCTGGGAGTAGTTAAATCCCCCTTTCTCAGATTTTCACCACGAGTTTTAAAGGGCTATCATATCCTTATATATTTCCAACAATGGTCACTTAAACAGCTACTTTTCCAGTATTAGATAATTTCTCCCTTCTTTTATCTAGGATATACAGATTATCCATTAATTCCACACCATATTAAGAAGAAATCAGTGTCATTGTTCTTATATTTAGGGAATAACCTGAATGCTGACTGGGAACTAACAAAAAACTAGGCATTCAACTCAATCCAATAAATGTTAACTTACGTATACATGCAGTGGTAATTATAAAATTGCCAACTGACTTAGGGTGTGGAACAGAGATTGGTGTTGCATAAAATAAACCCCCATGAATTATCTATGTTCCCTAGTGTGTTTAAAGAGAAGAAAGAATTGAATAAGTCAAACAACCCCCATAAAGGATCATTCTTATGCTCACCCCTCCACCAACCTTTTTAGTTGTCTTGTCCACTTTTTTACAACAGCACGATTTATTAGCAACTTGCCAATACTGGCTCTCTCCAATGCATTCAATTAGTTTTCATAGAGGTCAACAGCTGTTATGTACTAAGATAGAAGTTGACCTATTGTTTTAAATGTCAAAGTGACAATGTTTTAAACAAGACACTGCTTCATTTTTCTCTCATGTGCAGTAGAGCAGAGCAGTCCTGGGCTATATGGGCTCTCCATAATGTTGGAGATCCAGGCTCGTTTTATCTTGTTGCCCAAATACCTTCAACATCATACTTCCTTCTCACAGTCCAAGATAGTTACTCAGCTCCTGCCACCCCCATCCTAGGTCATAGCCAATAGGAAGGGGAAAAGGGATCAGGAGGACACTCTGGCTTCCCTGAAAGTAAGTTGCATGCAAAGCTTCAGCCTATTTCCCACTGGCTGGAACATGGTCACATGGCCATGCCTAGCTGCAAGAGAGCCTAGGAAATGTAAATCAATTACCAATGGCCATCATCCAACTAAAACTTGAGCTTCTATTACCAAAGGAAGGTAAGGTGGGTATTTGAGAACAAACAGCAGAATCTCCCACAACAATTCTCTTTTTGATCTATTTCATCCATTTACATAATTTATAATTAGAATGATGCAATTACAATAACATCAAATAGACATAATGAGATATGTGAATAAACCTGACTTGGTAAATACATAACTCAAATATAGAAGCAGATATATACTAGAGTCAGGGTAGACAAACATTTTCTGGAAAGGGCCAGATAGCAAATATTTTTGGCTGTGTTGACCATCCAGTCTCTGTACTCAACTCTGCCATTACAGCACGAGAGCAGCCACAGGCAATGTGCAAATGAAAGAGCATAGCTGTGTTCCAACAAAATTTAATTTACAAAAACAGGCTGTAGGCTGGATTTGGCCCCCAGGCTGCACTGGTCTGCTAGGTTCAGGGTGTCATGGGCTTCAGCCACGTCCTGTACAGCAGTGATGGAGACATTATCCCAACAAGCTGACTGAGAACCTTTCAAAGAGCTTCTCCTACAACAACACCTTCCATGTATATCCCAAGTGCTGGGAACTGTATCTGGAACTTCATCGTAGTATCTGTAATCCTCACTACAATCTGACAATGTGGACAAATGCCCCCATATCCAGGTGAGAAAACAGGCACAGACAAGTTGGGGTAGCACCAGATCAGACTGTTCCAGGTCTTTCCAGCCCCAGCCCATCAACCCCCCACGCCTGTTTAAGAGCAGTGAGCTGATAACAAATGAAACAGAAGCACACAACTTCTTGTCAATCTGGTGAGGATGTTAAATGCAGCTTTGACTTGTAAAGTATTACAAGGAGAAAGGCTTCCTTCAGATCTTAAAATAATCTTTGCCTTAGGAGTTTATCCAGGATCTAGCAAAGAGGCATCTAACCTTCAGATTTTCCCTAAGTGAAGTTGCTACCTCTCAAGCTTCCAGATACTGGTAACTAATGGGGTTGGGCGTGAGTCAAGGTGCCATTAATATTGTTGAAAACTTTTAGGGTCTTTCAAAATAAAACAAACAGATTCTTCTCCCACTGCTCCCCACCCCCACCCCCACCCATTCTGACTTTGGCACAGTGTGCTTCACTCACATAACCATCTCCAAGCATGGCAGGTCACACTAATTTGTCATAACATTCTTTCCAGAACCTCCTCAACAAGACCCATAATCCTTATCAGAACCCCAGGCACCATTTCCAGTTTATAGGAGTTGGCACAAAAGAATGTAGCCATTTGCCATCAAACCGTCACACCTGCCTTATGGAACACAACAGCTTCCCATTTTCCCCTCTGCTGTGCCCAAAAAAGGGATTATCAGCTACTTCCTTTATCATCTACGTCAACGTCTGCTGTATTTTAGTTTACTGAGCAAATCTCTTCTTGTTTCAGCAAGCAAGTGGATTCATTCTAGGTTTATAACTAATCTACGTATGTATTCCTTTTACAACAAAGTCCACGCCTCAAAGCCTTCCTTCCCAAAACAAATACACTTCTCAAAGAAAGTCTCCCACGTTTTGAAAACTATGAGAAATTACAGCTATTTAGAATTCACATTCAGTTTAACTACTTTGGAAGGAAAGTTAACCACCACTCACATTACAAGCTACTCCAGAAACACTTTTGTTAACTTCTGAGAAAAAAGAGCCACATTTAAACATGCAAATGCCACCTAATTTGTGGTCCTGCCTAGAACACTCTAAGACACAGACACAAGTAATATCCAAAACGTACAAACACCTTTATAATCCCCTCACCTTGTCTCGAAATGTAATTTACACGTTTAATTTTTATAGGCGTAATTTGAAGATAATAGGTGGGTTTGTTTTCTTTTTCACAATAAAGCACTTGCCTAGAGTTCAACTAAAATAGCACCCTGAGATGTCCCTTCCTGAGTCACCCAGCAGTGTTTGTGCTGGGCTGCTTGTTCTGTTTACAGCCAGCCAGAGGCCACATCATGATGGTAATTACTGCTTGACACTCCCTCCTCCTCAGGCACCACCCCATGTGGGTGTCTGAGCACCAGTATCCACCCCTGAAGCACAGCACCCCTCATACATCAGTTACCATGGAAAGGGGGCTTTTGAGAATTCGAGCCTTTCCCTCATCTCTTCCCACAAGTGCATTCACAATTGCAGTCCCCCATCCAAGAAAAAGAACCCACACTCTGGATTCCTCCCTGGAAAATGCGGAAACTACACAGCAACACCCTTAAGAGCCCTAGGTGGCATTTACCCAGCAGGGTGACAATCACGCCCAAGGCAGGCCAATCCTGGAAAAATGAGGCTATAGCTTGGGGAGGTGGAGAGGCCTGGCAGACTGACAGGAACCTCTTTTTAAGGCGGGCAACAACACTGTCCTATTGACCACCACCTAAACTTGTGTGTGTCTCCCAGGGACAGCTGGGACCCTCCTGCTGTTTCCCAATCTCTGCATCAGGACACTTTGTGACCTCGATAGACTGACATGCATTACTACATCTAGGTTTTGCCTCTAGCCTTTGCCAATGTGATTCACAGACAGCAGGTGGAGGAGGTTCCTGGTGTGAAGGTACAGGAGGAGCAAAGAGGTTAGACAGAACACATGAATGGGAGTATGAGAGAAAAATCAGAAGAAAAACAGGTTAACAGCAGATCAGGGTTGGAACTGTTTCTGCCTTATTGCATCTCACTCAGGAGACATTGGATGAGGTCATATTACTCCGGCCAAAGACCCAGAAGCCAATATTCCCCCAGACGTCATTTTTATTTTCCCATTCATAGTTTACTGAAGATTTCACAAGAACAGCTGAAAAAACATAAACAGAGTTTTTTTAACTCACTTCTGCCTGAAGGTCCTTCCTCTGAGTTTGGGCTGGTTCGTACACTTTCTTACTAAGCTGCCACGTGGCCAACCAGCCCCAGAGACAAACTGAAATCCCTGGATTGGAGCTGAAGGAGAAGTCAATCCCTGGATTGACTGCTAAGGACAATTACCAGTATTGCAAGCTGATGCCTCTCAAGCACAATAGCAAGCACTGTCTTCCTCTCACCCTACCTCACCGTAACTGACCTCCTCTAGCACAGAATCCCTTCCGTCCCCTTGGCCTAAGTTAGAAACCAAGTGAAGGGAAGACTTCATTTTTGGTTTCTCCACATGTAGGTATATATTTAAACTGGTAATTATTATTTTACCTCATTCCCATCCATAAAGAACGTGAGGTGGCTTATGAAAGTTCATAGAAAACAAGGAATAAAATAAACACCGAAGGGAGCAGAGCCTGGCTGCAAGGTGCACCTGCATAAATGGAGCACCTTCACCCAGGAAGTGCAGCCCACCCAGGGCCCAGAGCTTGGGGGCAGGAGCCTGGGGTGGGTGTCTCCCCGCACTGGGTCTCTTCACTGGATGCCTTAGCACACAGCTGTTACAGCCATGGGGGGAGGGAGTGGCCCCACTGGGAATGGCACCGAAGGGCCTGATGGGAAAGAACATAAACGCAGGGGAAGCAGAGTATACAAAAATGCATTCCAAAGGATTCCATACACTTGCTAGAAGTGAGCTGCCATTTTACCTCCCAGTGACTATATCAGAGATGGAAAGACGATCACTGAGAAGATTCACAGTGCTCATAAGATTAAAACAAACCAACTGGACGAGAAATACACACGTGCCCTGAACCTGAACTTCGTCCTGTGGTTACTATGCCCACTGTCAGCTGCACTGGGCAGATATCCTCGCTTCCAGCTAGAAGAGGTACGTGCCCTTAACATGGGTCCTTGGCACAACACTCAAGCTCCCCTGGGTTCAAGCGGTCCTACGAAGGATAAAAACAATGTAAACCAAACACATGCCCCTCGTGGCCGTATGCCAAATGTGAAGAACACGCAGACCATCCAGATCAGACCAACCAGCATGCACTGGGCAATTCTGCATCGACCCTGGTTGAGAACACCATCTAGTGAGAGTGGATGGATGGCACACACAGAGTACCTGCCACACACATTCTGTATAATCAGGATATTCACAAGGATTAGGCCACAGATGGAAAGGTGTTTTCACTCAGATGGACCTATTTAGTAGTGTTTAAGGCAATGTATAACTTACATAAATATTATTACTACTAGAGGCCCAGTGCACAAAAGTTTGTACACTCGGGAGGTCTCTCAGCCGGGCCTGTGCCCTCTCGCAGTCTGGGGCCCCTTGGGGGATGTCCACCTGGGACGTGCCTGGCCAGCCTGGGTGAGGGGCTAATGGCCGTTTCAGGCTGCCCATAGCTCCTTCAGGGTTCGGGTCCCTACTAGGGTGCCTGGCTGGAAGCTGGTATCTGGGATTTATTCAACTTCTATAATTGAAACTTTGTAGCCTTGAGTAGAGCTCAGGGCCCACAGAGCTCTGACTTCCTCCATTGCCCGGGGGAACTACAGATCCATAATTTGCATATTTACACCTGATTGGTTGCTGGGCATGGCTTGTGGGTGTAATGGAGTGAGTGTCAATTTGTTTATTACTATTTTATTAGATTAGATTAACTACTTTTTGAGGACTTACAATGAAGTATTCAATAAAGTAAATATTTAATGTGGATTACTATATTTAAGCTATAGAATAAGTCTATAAAGTAAGTATTATTAACCCCATTTTACTGCTAAACAAAATGCAAGATTAAGCAAGATTAAGAAACTTTCCCAAGGTCACCCAGCTAGTAAATGGTGAAGCTGGGATCTACAGCCAGGATTGGAAATATCTTTGCCTAATTCCAAAGGCCATGCCTAGAGTCACTCTACACAATGGATGAAACAGATAAGTGTTTATGCCTTAAGATGTGAACTTCAAAGAAATAGAAAGTTATTCTATATAAGTAAGTATATTCATCAAAAAACTATACATTTCTCCATTAGGAAGAGATGTCATTGGTCAGCAATTTTTTCTTATTAAATTTATTGGGATGACATTGATCAACATGATCATATAGGTTTCAGGTGTGGGTTTCTATGTTATAAGATCTGAATATTGCACTGTGTACCCACCACCCAAAGTCAAATCTTTCTCCTGTCACCATATATGATGAACAATTTTTTCAGGAAAGGAAGCCAGATAGAAAGTTTTACCATAAATATATTTTCATTTCAGAAATTAAGGGAGAGGGAGAGATAAAACTGAATCAATAATGAGAGAGAATCACTGATTAGCTGCCTCTTGCATGCCCTACATTGAGGATAGAGCCCACAATCCAGGCATGTGCTCTGAACTGGGAATCAAACCATGACATCCTGGTTCATAGGTTGATGCTCAACCATTGAGCCACGTCAGCTGGGCAATATGCCAAAACAATTTTCAATAATAAGTAATACTATCCATGGAAAAACCCAAAGGGTAGAATATTTTGCAGACATTAAAAAATGCTTCCAAATGTTAGCGGCCATTGGGAAATGCTCCAGAGAAAAATAAAGCAGCACAAAAAATTGTATGTATCAGCCCTGGCCAGGTGGCTCAGCTGGTTGATGCGATGTCCAGTACACCAAAAAAAAAAAAAAGGTTGCAGGTTCAATCCCCATTTGAATATGTATATAGGAGGCAACTGAATGTTTCTCTCTAGCATTGATGTTTGTCTCTCTCTCTATATATATATTTTTTTCTATCTCTCTAAAAATCAATAAACATATACATCGTCGGGTGAGGATTTAAACTGTATATATATCATATATAATTATTGTAACTTTGCCAAAAAAGTTTGCTCAAGGAAATACTTGAAAACAAATATTTTAGGGCAGTAATATGCCAGTTGATCTTTCTTCTTTAAAAAAAATATTTATTTATTTTTATTTTATTTTATTTTATTTTATTGAGAGAGAGAGGAAGGGAGATGGAGAGAGAGAGAAATTGATGTGAGAGAGGAACACAGATTGGTTACCTCCCATGTGCACCCTGACTGGGAATTGCAGGTGTAACCTGGGTAATGTGCCCTGACTGGGAATGAACCAGAGACCTTTCGGCGCATCAGATTACACTCAACCAACGGAGCTACACTGGCCAGGGTGATCCTTTCTTCTTTACATTCACTTTCCCCTATAGGTACTATTTTCTCCAACTGGGAAAACAACATTGTGTATGAGGTTTGCCCCTCGGGCAAGCCCTTGAGCTCACATACCTTCTGTGGGGCCCAGATTTACACAGTGAGGAGAAAAAACAAGACAACCAGATGATCTAGACACCGAGTTGCCTATGAAGGGACAAAATGCTGCGAGTAAGGAAGCCCACAAAAGGAACTTTTCCTCTTAGGGACAGCTTCTGTTGGCAGCCCTGGGACAGACAGGCTTTCCCATGGCCCAACACACAGCAACGACAGGCCTCCTTTGGTGTTGGAAACTAAAGAGACCTCCATCACCTTTTAGGGATGACAAAAATCAGTCACCTATTTTATACACTAGAAATCAGTTTGAACAGGGGCTCGGGGAGCCAGGAGGGTTTGGGAAGCATGCTGCTTGTTAGCTGGCAGTTAAGATATCGGACACAAACAACCTCCGGCAGCAAGGACAGATTAGGGTTCTTAATCAGTTTCAAATATTAGCCCAGCTGGGTCAAGAGAGGATTTCAAACGTGGTAAAAAGTTCCTATGCTTGAGAGACATTTTCCAAGACTGCTGGAGGATGGAAGAAAAATAAGGCATTCGTTCCTTGTTCCTTCAACAAGCCTTTCCTGAATGGCTCGTATGCCCTCTGGATCTGTCCATGAAGAAGAGGAAGCGATGCTGGAAGGAAACACTAACTCTAACTCATATCAAAGTACAGTCTTTGTGAGCTGGAGCTGACCCCCAACAGGTTTTCCAGAACCAGTTCTGTGCACCTTTCCCAGCTCCACTTTCAGCAACCTCCTAGGGGTGTCCTGAAAAGGAATCAGCGAAAACTAAGATAATGGCTTCCCCTACCCTCAGAGACCAGCACACCACTACCAAGAAGGCCCAACCTCGGGCTCCTCCATTCCTCTCCACTCAACGCCAGCCACTCTCTCCTTTCTCCCCTGTGCCAACCATACTGACCTATCGGAGCCTCAGACCCACCCCGTGTGTCACCGCCATATGCCCATGTATGTGTCTAACCGCACGGGCTCAGGAGTCAGCTGCATGCCTTCGAATAGCAAGCCCTTCACTCCATGGCTGTGTGAACTTCGTCTCTCTGTGCCTTCTTCAAAGCCAACAGCAGTGTAAGGACTTTTTCAGACATACAAAAGCTGAAGTAGGCTTGCTCATGGAAACCATCTCACCTAAAGCTTGAGGGGGGGCAATGCTGGTCGGGTTTCTTGGTGAGGGTTCTCTTAGACTCAGCTCATGTTTTTAAAGAAGTAGTATCATCGAAGGATAAGCTTCATCAACAATGTAAAAATTAAGCCTCTCATCAGGCCAAACAGAATTATTAAAACATATGGATTAAAAACTATATTTAAATCAATTTCTTTTAAATCCTCCAAGAACACTCTGGTTTCTCTTCAGACCGCATAAATCTTTCGCCTTTTAAATCCTCCAAGAATAAAATTCAACGCCACTGCTAATGCCATTTTCAAATGCTAAGGAGGCCATGCTCTTTCAACGGGCTTTGGTTTTCTTAAATAAAATGGCCCTTGGAATATCTGGAGCCCAGATGGAACCTCGCCACTCCAGAGCAGAGCAGAAAGATCTGTGAGCAAACGAGATCGCCACTGCGGAGTCACAGCTTTAGAAGCTCAGTGACCTTTTCCAATAGAGGATTTAGGTTTTTACTATGTCATATGACAAGTCAAATGACCATGCTTTAGAGAATCCTACAGCAACAGTCAATATTTTGCTTCTTCATCGCTAAACCGCATATTCTACTTATTGGTTAAATATGAGATTTGCGTAGAACATAAGCAGGTACTTTGAACGATCTAAAGACCAGCTGCTCTGTGATCCTCCCAGGGGCCTCCAGCAGCGCTCTTTCCCGGTTCCATGGTGAGAAGACTCTAAATCGCCCTCCTTCGCCGCGGATCTGAGGAACCCGTCCAAAAAGAACAACAGTGGAGCCTGTCACACACTCAGAGCCCACCCCCCAGGTCACCCCATGGTCAGACTCACTGTATAAAATGGTTCTCTTCCTGTCATCATTCCAAGCACCTATGAAAGGCCTGGGAGGCAATTCAGGGGACCCACTTATCTGTCACCCAATGGGACACCCCACACTACTCTGTAATAAACAGTGCTGTCTTTGAACTTCTACTGTATCAGCCTCAATGCTTAGGTTTTCTTGATGCATAATTTGTACTGATTTCTGAAATGCACACCCACCTAATTTCCACCTGTGGACTTAGTTAGGTTCCCAAACTTAGCACTTCTACACCTCAGCTTCCACATTTCTATGAGAGGTGATCGATGGTGCTGAAGTTCTCGGTCCGACTCACAAAGCACGTTTCCTCATAAAGTCTCTGAAGGATTTAGGTGGCCCCACCCTCACCCCACCCCCTTCCTTCAAACACTCGAATGATGTCTCACCACCTTGACGAGCATTTACACTCCCACTCTGGCCTCTGAGATGCCGTGGGCCAGGCCAGGCCTTTTCCTGCTCATTGCTCTCCTCGCCTGCCTTTCTCTTCCAACAGGCAGCAATTTATCCCCCTCTCAGGGTCTGAGCTCACACCGGGGCCTCTTCCAAAGCACCCCCTTCTCACACCCTCTCATGGTCGGCTCCTCACATCCCAGTGCCCAGGGCACCTCCTCGGACAGGCCTCTGAATTACTCTTTCACACCACACAGACGCCAGGGAGTCTCCATGGTAGCCTTTGAAAAGATCTTACCCCTTATTTTTCAACGTGTTAAGTGTCTGTCTCCCCCATTCAGACTGTATGCTCCATGAGAGCAGGGGCTGAGCCCCGTACCCTACCACCTGGCATAGCCACTGGCTTAGATGCCGCACTTGATAAAACGCATACACAGCGAGTGTGTGCACATGATGACCCCGAGTGGAAGCGCTTCTGTAAGACATGTTCAGAACTCAGTCGTGGTAACTGGGGTCCATCCCCCTTGCTGGCAGCTGGAATAGGGAATGTTCACCTGTCCACATCCCTCCACCCAGTTACTAACCACATCCTGGTACTAACCACACCTAGGTACTAATCACAGCCTGGTACTATCCACATCCAGGTACTAAGCACACTCAGGTACTAACCACACCCACGTACTAACCACACACAAGTACTAACCACATTCAGGTACTAACCACATCCAGGCACTAACCACAACCACATCCAAGTACTAAGCACATCCAAGTACTAATCACATCTAAGTACTAACCACATCCATGTACTAATCATATCCAGGTACTAAGCAACCACATCCAGGTACTAACCACATCCATATACTAACCATATCCAGGTACTAAGCAACCATATCCGGGTACTAACCACATCGAGGGCTTGCACCGCTGCCTCCATGGTGAAGCTCCAAATCTGATGGAACAAGGGACCACATGGAGCCAGGCCTCCGGCCAAGGTCTAATTTTCCTCGTATTTCTTGATCCTGGGGGCTGCCCCCACTTTTTTCATTCTTCTTCAGCTTCCTGCTTGGGTTTCTGCCTTCCTCAGTCTGCTACAGAATGGCATTCTTTCACACCCTCTCCCTGCATCCCCTGACCTTGAATCTGGGACGGAGCCTTTGGAGGCTGTTACCAGAGTGTTTATCACTGGGGACAAGCTAGCAAGGAGGAGGAGGTCCCAGCAGCGTGCTCTCGCACACCCTTGGCTGTGAGGGCACGGGGCGGCAGGCACAGGGTGCGGCCCCCGCACACGCACGAAGCTTCGGGTCATTTGGTTTCCGCTTATTGAAAGCACTCCATTCAGGGTTAACTCCCTGACAGTTCCAGAGCAATTCAGGTCACCAAATTCCAAAAGGGGACTGAGGTCACATGAAGAAGCTGTGTGTGAGACGCCACCATGGCCTGCAGCTCTCAGGCCTAAATAGCAAGTGTGGTCAGCAGCCCCCCACTTACAATAGTTATTTCTCTTTTACCCATGGCATCCAAGGAGTCTCCCAGAGGCACTTCATCTCAAATTTAGCAAGAGTAAAACTCCCTCTTGAGAGTAACATTTTATTGCTAGCCTGGCTCTCAACGTTCTCCCTGTCCAGGCTACTCTTTCTAACTTTCTGCATAGGTGTGTGTGGGGGGGGGGGGGGGGGGACGGACAAACATACGAAGCAAAGCTTACCGTATAGAAAACCATAAACTGTTCAGAGCTGGGAGTTAGCTCGTCAAAATAAAACAGTGGGAAGTGGGGGTATATTACTTCAAAGGAGTGAGAGGGAGTTTCCCATTTTTAGAAAATATATTATCAGTCCTTGGTAATAATAATAATTATTAGAAAGATTTCCCCCCCCTTCTCTGTGTGTCCTCTGTAACCAGTAAAACAAATGCTTCTAAAACAATCTATGTGTGTCATTAACATCACAGACTATTAGTTCAAAATATTTGTAATTATCCACAATTAATTATTATTTAATTGTGACAATGTTCCATTTCATTAAGGCAACCCTTCTTACATTTCTGCCAAATCTCTCCCTTCAATGTCTAAACCAATCAGGTGCTCCAGGTCTTTGTTGTAGTGGTCTATGAAAAGTCCCATTCAACAGGTATTTATTCAAAATGCCTATTCTGTGCAAATTTCTATGCAGAGAGCTGGTGGCAATGCCAGGATGTTAACAGAAAAGGAGAAAGTGCTGCCTTCAGAAATACTGACTACCATGGGGTGTGGGGCTGGGAGGGAGGTGATACACACAGTACAGGTAGATCAAGCCATCATCTCAAAACCAAGACTGACATTTACATTCCTCTGAAAATGTTTTCTAAACTAGTTAGCTAGTCCCTGTCCTAAATCTAGGCACTTGTATAAATGCTATCCTCAAGGACTTGATTTAATGTCTCATTCTATATAGAAAGTTGTTTTATTATCCAATTAAATATCAACTTAATGTCCCCATTTGTTGTCCTGGGAAGAAGAAATTTGGATGAAAATAAAAACTAGAAAGCTAAAGAGAAAAGTAGCTTTTAAGGACACAATTACAACTCATTATAATCAGCAGAGACAACACACATACACAAGCAATATACACATACTACATCATATAACCATGGCTGCAAAGGGCTTACCTTACAGAAAGTAGTAACAAAAACACTGGCACCCCTACCGGTTTCCGCCTTCTTTGACAATAAACCTGTCAACAGCCCCTTTTCCTTTTTAAACAGCTTTCCATGTATTTCTTTTTCCATTGCAATTCCATGTTATATCAGTTTCAGGTACACAGCACAATGGTTAGACGTTTACATAACTTAGGAAGCGGTCATCCCGAAAGTCCAGCACTCACCTGGCACCATACATAGTCACCACAACACTACTGACTGACTTATTCCCTAGCCTGTACTTTACATCTTGGGACTATTTTGTAACTGCCAATTTGCACTTCTTCACCTTTTCCACCCAGCCCCTCAAACCCCTTCCCATTTGGCCACCAACAGTTTGTTCTCTGTATCAAGGAGTCTGTTTCTGCTTTGTTTTCTTTCTATTTATTCACATCTGAATTTCCAGGAGCCTAATTAGAATTCCAATAAAACTGATCCATACAAATGTTGTTAATACAGCAATGGGGCTAGAAATGAGACCTTTGGTGTGGGCATATGTGATGTAGGAATAATTAATTGCCTGTTTTCTATCCCACCTCTATCCCCTCTCCTTAGAGCCAGATATGAATAAAAACATTGCTACAATTCATGTTCTGCCTATAGGCTTCAACTGAGCACATTTTAAAAGACAAGAACTGTGTTGTTGTTTTTTTAAAAGTGTTGTAATATCAAAACTGGTATATTGCTCTTATTCTTAACCTTTATAAAATATTCAACAAGCCTTTAAAATGCAAATATTTTACAAAATGTTCACTAGCTTAGATTTCCAAGAACTATCATCTAAAGTTAAAAGTTCTAACATCAAAAAATTCAAATAGACTTTACATTGTAGGAAGAAATACTTTTTAAATTTTCACACCATCACCCCCTCATTGAAGAAAAACCTTATTTACATATGTTTCTAAGGGCATATTAAGTTAATTTAATGTCTCTTTTATGCCAAAGAAAATTCAGTTTCCTGGAGTTAAGGGATTACATTCTAATTTTTTTTTAATTTCCATTTAGAAGTAGTCATATTTTTTAAAGAGAACTAGCAAATGAAATGGACTCAAGAAGACGTAAATATATAATGTAATTACCTTTTGTCTGGTCCCAGGTCCTCACCTTCAGGCATATCTGCCCTTTAAAAATGCTAAGACAGGGGAGAAGGCTGCAGCACGCCCGTGCCCAAGGTTTCTTCTCCTCTAAGGCGACCACAGGAGGGAAAATCCCAGTAGTCAAGTTCTTTCCTTTTCGGAAAAAAAAAAGCACTCCTCCCTTACTCAGAAAGTAGGTGTTTACAAACTTCCAATGCGCCTGCCTGCCTTGAATGAAGCTAAGAGCTGAGTTATTATGACTGTCCCCTTCTAAAAATAAATAGGTCACCTCTTACTCCCAGTACCGTGACAGGCAGCTGGGAGCAAGCTCAGCCCAGCTGCCCCGCATTTTCTGTCCAGTCGTGTGAGGAGGTGTCACCACCCAACTATTAACCTTTGTTGGGATGACCTCACCTAGGCCTGCCTACCCTTTCTTTTTCCTTTTTTTTTTTTTTCCTGGCATGACCAGGCACCCCACCGAAGGGCAGCGTGGCCATGTGGAGCTTGGAACTTCACCTGGTCTATCAGGTCTCCACCCCCAGGAGGGAGCTGGAGGGTGGAGAGCAAAAAGGGCTGAACGTGCGAGAGCTGAGAGGTTTGTTTGTTCTGAGAACTCTTTTGCAAAAGAGCTCTCACTTGGGGGGGGGGGGGAATGCCCATAAACAATTGTTTTGAGGGATAGTGTGTTGCATGAAAATCTCCTCTTAGCTCATTGAGACTTCTGAACTCAGAATAAGTCTGCACACAAATAGGAGCCCCTTGCTCCTCTGGGCAACATGTTCTTTCCCACACGACTCCCCCCTGTCATCAGGAAGCAGCCTGACAAGGGACACAGCTCGGCTCCTCACTACCTCGGAGTCTTCCATCACTAGGTACCTTCATTTGCTGCCACTTCTCAGACCAGGACAAAAATCACTTTAATTCTTTTACCAAAAGGCTAAGAGAAAAGTTTGTACCAAAGTGGTCAAAAGGCACGAATTTCCCTTTACAAAGTCAGTCCTGCAGCTCTCATGGGCAGCCTTGTGGCTGAAGTTAATAACGTTGTATTGTATATTTGAAAGTTGCTGAGAGTAGATCTTAAAAGTCCTCATCACAAGAAAAAAATTTGTAATCATGTGGTGACAGATGGTAACTAGATTCGTGATCATTTCATACTATAAGCAAATATTGACTCCTTATGTTATACACCCAAAACTAATATAATGTTACATGTCAAGTAAAAGAAATACTTCAATTTAAAAATAGAAAGTATAGCTCCAGCCTCATTTAAAGGGGGGGCAAAAGGCTAAAGAAATATTATTGAGATTCCTTTAGAAATATATCCAAAATGCTTTTTTGCATATAAACTTGAAACTACTTTGTTTTCCTGATTGGTAACACTAAGTAAGGCAGTAAACAAGATCTAATTATTAAGAAACAATATATCTTTCTTTTTTAAATAATGCCTGTACTCCATTGTCATGTTATAGCTGATCCTAGCAATACATCTACAGCTAATGTGCATTTCACGTTTATGTTTGAGAGTGATTTCTAGTGTATTAAATAACTGAAAGGTCAAAACAAATCCCATCATCTGCTTTCCTTCAGTAGTGTTAACTATTTTGTGATACATGCATGTGACATTTCTTCAGTATTTCATACAAGATCTACAGTTGTTGACCTCAAAGTCGAAGGTTAAGTCGGTGCAGATATCTGCACACATAACTCAAATACCATCGACCTTGAAAGAAAACAGCCATCAGCAGAGCTCTGAAGAGCAAGCCGGGCAGGAGCCTCTTGGCACGGAAGCAGTGGGCTGCGTTGTGAGAAATGTCAGGATTCAGGAACCTAACGATGAAGCACTGAAAATATGATCAGTACGAATACTGCTGTACTTTTATTTAATCTTACACAAAGTGCTAGTTCTCTGATCTAACTCTCAGTCCTGACCATTCTTTGGCATTGATTTTACCTTTCGCTCTCCTAGGTGTCTATTTTACTACTTTCTGACTCTCTGAGCGCAGCAGCTGCTGAACTTGGCTGCCGGTGACCACAGGCTGAGTAGTCCCTGAAAGCTGCCTCTCAGTTTTAAAGGGCCGCTAACTGACCGGTGCGGTAGCAGCTGAACTGCCCGTTACTACCATGAAATAGTGACTAAAACATTTCCTTTTCATGTGTTTTTTACTTACTTGCTTCCAACAAGAAAAACGAGCAAACCAAATCTCATAGACACAGACATGGTGGTGACCGGAGGAAAAGGGGAGAAGGGAGGAAGGAATAAAGGGAGGCAAATATATGGTGACAGAAGATGATTTGACTTTGGGTGGTGGGCACACAATGCAATATACAGATCATGTGTCATAGAAATGTACACTTGAAACCTCTATCATCTTATTAACCAATGTCACTCTAATACACTTAATATACAAAATAAATTAGTTGCTTCAACTGTGAATTCCCCTTTGGTATATTTGTGTTAATTACTGAAATCAAAGGACAAGAAGGGAAAACACGGGTGGCACAGACAGACTGACACAGTGGGTGGCTTCCTCACATCAATGCTGCCTTCAGCCTTGTGGGGGTTGGGGTGTCAAGGGTTCCCTCATCACTGCTGACCTGGAGTCCACTGGGCACCCTGGAGAATAGGACAGGGAGAGCTCCTGAGGGCCACAGACACTGAAACTGGGGCTCAGCAAAGTGAGATGACCTGCTATTGAGAGTATTACATATCCGAGTAACTCTTTTTGATTATCAGTATAACATAGCATTTGGGGTGGGGGAGCTTTTATTGCTTTGAAAGCCACGAATGTAGGACAAGTCCCAGTAGGATTCCACCAAGTAGAAAGAACAGAGAGGAAACCATCTCAGTGGTGTGGCACGTCATGATTACCCATCATTACCAAATGCATCATTGACACCATGTACATACAGGGTTATTTGATCCTTTAAAAAATTGTTTTAATCTAAGGAGCGGGGAGAAGAAGTAAATTCCACAAATAACACATCTGCCCACTCCTTCAGCAGGACGGGTGGGAGACAGCGATGGGGAAGAGCAGGAAGTGACAATGAAGTGAGTACAGGGGTAGCCTCAGGAAACATGGAGAGGAAAATGGCCCTTCAGTGACTGCTTAAAGAAGGACCACATAAAACGAGGCTGGTGCTTGGACCTCATGCGTCATCGCCCTACGTCACTGGCTTGTTTTTTATTATATCCTGTGTTTACTGAGACCCATTGCACTAAACACGGTCCCTACAAACTCTTGTTTGTGATCCCCTCTCTGAGGTGCTATAGTCACCTGAGAGTGGTTCTCTTCCTGCCTACTTACTCATTCCTTCTCTCCTTAAAACATAGTTGATATGTTTCTGTATCAAGCCAATTTCTTTATCTCCTCTTCTCATCCTTCCCCAACTCCTACTCTATCCAAAAAAATCTATAAAACTCCAACAAAACTCCATCCAATAAAACTCCAACAGAAGTATAGACACTGGTAGAAATCAAATTTCCTAGGGGGCCAAATGTTAACGTTGGTTCAAGCTTACCTCCACAGCACACACCTATTCCTGAATAGTTTTGCTTGCTTATGTAAAGCTCTCTTCAAAGGCTTCTATGTATATTTCGGAGGCAAAGGTCTTTGGTTCCAAGAAATTTAGAACACATAGCCAGAGGAGAAAAAGAAGTCTGGCGGACCGCACTGCTTTTAGCAAGCATAAGGAAATGGAAAATTTCTAAGATCACGAATCCTAGAAACAGAGGTCTTTGTGGACTGTAAAAATCTAGACTGACTGAACAGGAGTAGCACACAGCTCAAAACAAGTCTTATCTCTTGAGCTTAAATGCAAGACAGAGGGCAATGATAACCTTCAGTTTAACTATGAATTACGTAATACGTTTGCTATATGTTGATCTTCCTTATCTTGTTTAGATCCATGTTAAATTTTCATTCCTACATAGCACCTGAGAGGATGTTTCTTGGCTAACGTTTACCCAGTATTTTGTGGAGAAGCCAAAAGCACTGGAGACTTTCCACCTGACGAGGCCTGCAACAGGGAATCCTTATTTCCAGATTAGTTTTGAGGTGATGCGTTGGGTGGTCAGAAAGCCGCCTCCTATCCCTTTTCCTTTGCACCATGTGATACCATTGTGGTCTTGGCTGGCTGATCTCCACCTGATGACCCAGCCTTGGTTGGGGATGAGAAATCCCTTCAGACATTGAAAGAACATCTCCTCCAGGCAATCGTGTTTGAGGAAATGTGCTCCCCGGGCCAATGTCCCACAGCCTGCAGGCATTTTTGAACAGGAAGCAGCCCCTGTAGAAGCTTTTGCTGTAAGAAAAGCTGCAAATCCTGGTAAGTGGGAAAGAAGAGACCCTTGACTTCAGAGACCTCGTAACTGCTTCTCCTAGATGGGCAGATCCCTCCAACAGCTTCATGGGTCTGGTCTCCTCGTTGCCTCAACCACTCTGTTTGTCTGTCTGATAATAAATCTGGCCTCTCAGAAACATGGTGTATCTCCTTCAGGCCACCTCAGGGTTCCAAATGATCCAACTTGAAGGTGTCTCATAAGTGACTTCATTCCCACCACGTCTGAGTAAAACCCCTTCAATGAACAGCAAAAAGGAAGAAATCCAAAACCTGAACCCAGAAGAAAGAGCCTCAGTAGAGAACCTGGGCCCAGTGAGACTCTGACAGGGTTAATCCCCAGTTTCCTATCTCCGCAATCATTCATTCCTTGTGAGGGGTTTCCTCCTGCATCTCTTTCCTATAAGCATAACAAACTTGCTTTATTTTAACGAACTTGTTGTTTGGGTAGGATTTTAGCTTTCTAGAACAGCTGCAGAGGAAGCACAGGGAACTCCCATATACCCCTCATCCAACTTCCTCTGGGTCAGCATCTCTCACTTCCACAGTATGTTTGTGGAAACTAAAAACCAACATTGGTGGATTTGCATGAACTAAACTCGGGACTTCGTGTTTCACTAAGGCCCTTTTTCTCTTCTAGGACCCCATGCCGGGTACCAGATGCAATCAGACATCGTATTCCTTTGTCTACTGAGATTTGCTCAGTCTTTTCTTGGTTTTATGATCTTGACAGTTCTGAGGAGTATTTTGTACACATAGACATTCTGCAGAATGTTCCTCAGTTTGAATTTGTGGGGTTTTATTTAAATATTTTTATTGATTTTTTTTACAGAGAAGAAGATAGAGGGATAGAGAGTCAGAAACATCGATGAGAGAGAAACATCGATCAGCCACTTCCTGCACACTCCCCACCAGGGATGTGCCCGCAACCAAGGTACACGCCCTTGACCGGAATCAAACCTGGGACCTCCTAGTCCGCAGGCCGACGCTCTATCCACTGAGCCAAACCAGTCAGGACAGTTTGAATTTGTTTTGTTTCTTACAAGTAGACTGAGGTTATGGGTTTGGGGGAAGAAGACCTCCAAGCTGAAGGACCCCTCTCATCACATCACATCAGGGGCTCATGTTATTGATACTGTTGCTCAAATTGTTCCAGCCACAAGCTCCTCTTCTAACCCCTTAAGAGACCAGGAGAGGCTACCTCTCGACCCTGTCGACACTGCTCATTGGACTTGCCCAACTACGCACTGAGCTCAGTGTTAACCACAATGCACCCAGTCCCTCTAAAATCATCTGACTTCCTTTCCACCCTACGTCAGCACCAGCCACCAGGCGACACCGGGTCTCAACCCAGAAGGAAGGTGGGCCGACACAGGGGAACAAAAGGCTATACCCACACGTGTGTCCATCTCTCAGGACACACAGGACAGGGCACTCACTGCATGCGCTCCCTCCTCTATGGGGCTCTGAGAGCTGTGTTCTTGGAGGTGAGCTGCATGCATGTGTGAGCTACCACCAGTGTGTTCTTCTGAAAGCCTTGGCAACTTGCCATCTTTTCCCTCGCTCTGATAAAATTTCCAGGATTGGGAAACCAAGTTCAGATTTCCTTTCCACGTGTGCTACTCACCTTGCCTTTCATGTTTCTTTCCTATTTTGAGTATTAGAGGAAGTCCGCAGTTTAAAAATGGAAACGAGACTTGGCTTCTTTAGCTGTACCCACTTTTAGCATCAAGCCGTGGCAATGCCACACACACACTTCATCACGGGTTCTCTCCGCGGATCCACGCCACCAGGCACTGCTCTCCGTCTGCTCATTTACAGCCAATGTGAAGTTTTTTTCTCAAACTTGACTTTGTATTTTTTAATAAGACAATAAAATCTGTGGGGGTCAATAACCTATTTAAGACTGGTCTTGATCCAGCTTAAAATGGAAATGTCACCTCAGTCCTAAGTATAAGTGAAGAATAAGGGCCACGCTGTGTCAGAGCTGTGACCTCAGCCAGGAAACAACGTGTTTTCCACACCTTCTGTGGATGGATGTGCAAGCGGCGGGGGCTGTGCTTACATATGTCTTCTAGGATAATGGGGTCCCTTTCTCCCTATGAAAGTGCAACTGTTTTCAGGTGAGGAGATAAACAGGTAGTCTCACCAGCAATGAGAAATAGCTTTTTCTAACGGCTTCACAATAACATAGACGTACAAACCTTAAAGGCAGAGCAAGGCTCCTCCTGGGACTTCAGCCTCAGAAACAGGCTTCAGCAGACAAGATGGTGCCTTTCTTGGCCCTGTGTGTCCACAGCCCCCAAATATTTATGGTAGCCTTTTAGGCAAAGCAGGGAGATGGAGGAAGAGCAGACCTTGGGTTCCTAGGCGTACTGGTCAGGATTCCATCCCAAAGGGGGACCTGGCAGTGCCTCACAGAGTCCACAGGGTAATAATTGTCCATTTATTACCTGCCTCTAAAAACATGCTTTGCTTTGTTTTACTTAAAATTATCTCTCAGGCAGAGGAGGTGGCCACAAGTTTGTGATGTTACCAAATCTGAGATATACAAGAGCTGCGCATTTCATTTCTTCCTTTAGCATTGGGGAAGGAAGAATGGCTGAAATGGCATCAATCAGTGCTAGTTTAGGAAGCTTTTAGATGTCAAAGAGGTTACCTGGCAGAAGTGGGATATTATTATAATACTAGGGGCCCGGTGCACAAAAATTTGTGCACTCGGAGCGGAGGGAGTCCCTCAGCCCGGCCTGTGCCCTCTGACAGTCTGGGACCCCTCAGTGGATGTCCTATGATGGCCCCAGTCTGCCAGGCGCCTTTTGTGTGTGTGTGTGTGTGTCACCACTGGGGACCTGCCCCCAGCCGCATCTGAGGCTCGGAGCAGCCCTCCTGTGTGTGTCTACCTGCTGGGGGCCTGCCCCAGGCACACCATGGAGGCTTGGAGCAGGCACCCCCTCTATGTTGATCTCTCAGACTCTTGCCCTCCCCAGCATGTTGTTCTCTTTTTTGAGCTGTGGCCAGGGCTGGGTGCAGCCTGCCTCCCAAGCTTGCCTACTGCCCATCTTCCTCCAGCCACCAGAAAGCAGGGAAAATCCTGCCTTGTGGTCAGGCCAGCCTTTTCCTGCTCCCTGATCCTCAGAAGGGACCTGGGAAGCCACCAAGCAGGCCGCCAACTCTTTCCCACTCACCCATCCCCTGCTGCCTTCCTGCTGCCACTCTGGCCCCTGCAGCCTTGCTTTCCCGCTCCCTGATGCCCCGCAAAGGGCCTGGGCAGCCACCAAGCAGGCCGAGACCCCCTCCCCCCACCGCCTCTTACCTGCTTCCCAGTGCCCTCCAACCCTGCCGCCTCTTTCCCATCACGGGTCCTGGGTCCTGCGCTGTCCCGCCCTGCAGCCGCTCTGTGCACTCGGGAGGTCCCTCAGCCCGGCCTGTGCCCTCTCGCAGTCTGGGACCCCTCAGGGGATGTCCACCTGCTGGCGTGCCTGACCAGCCTGGGTGAGGGGCTTTCAGGCTGCCCACAGCTCCCATTGCCCAACGTCCCAGCAAGGC
>PVJC01021300.1:0-28349 GCA_004026665.1 Murina feae | reverse complement strand
CGATGTTTCTCTCTCCCCACCTTCCTTTTTCTAGAATCAATGAAAAACATATCCTCCGGTGAAGATTTTTAAAAAAGAGACAAAACTGTTATGGATTGAATGTTTGTGGTCTCCCTCCTCCCCAAATTTGTATATTGAAATTTTGACCTGAAATATAGCTATATTTGGAGATGGGGAGACTATATATGAGGAGGTGAGAAAGTTAAATTAGCTCATAAATGTAGAGTCCAGTCTGATAGGGCTGATGTCCTTGTAAGAAGAGAAATACTGGAGATGTCTCCCTCCTCCTGTGAAGACACAGCCATTAGGGGCCAGCTCTCACCAGACACCAATCTTGCTAGCACCGTGATCTTCTACTTGATCTTGGACTCCTAGCCCCCAGAATTGGGAGAAAATAAATTCCTGCAGTTTCAGCCACTGGTCTATGATATTTTGTTATGGCAGCCAGAGCAGATACAGCCACCAAATATAACATATGGACCTGCTTTTTATTTTGATTTGAGGGAGGGAAAAACACCTGTAAAATAACATCATTGAAACAACTGGGAAAATTTTAAAATGGGCTAGGAATTAAATGTTATTAAGGAATTATTGTTTGTTTTGTTAGGTAGGATAATGGTTATTGTGGTGTTTTTTAAAATATGATTTTATTGATTTGAGAGGAAGGGATAGGGACAAAGAGTTAGAATACTGATGAGAAACACCCATTGGTTGCCTCACCACCCCCAACGGGAGATCAAGCCTGAAACTCAGGCATGTGCCTCCACCAGGAATCGAACTGGCAACTTCACCTCAACCAACTAAGCCACATCAGCGGCTGGGCTGTGGTTTGTTTTTTGTGGTTTTTAAATATATATATATATATATATATATATATATATATATATATATTTTATTTCAGAGAGGAAGGGAGAGGAAGAGACAGAAACATAAATTATGGGAATCACTGATTGGCTGCCTCTGCCCCCCAATGGGGACAGAGCGTAGAACGAAACCCGGGCATGTGCCCTGACTTGGGAATTTAACTGTGACTTCCTGATTCACAGGTCAATGCTTAGCCACTGAGCCACGCCAGTCAGGCTGTGTTTTTTTTTCTAAAATCCTTACTTAATAAAGATGCTTCCTCTACTCAGTTGTAAAAAAAAGAAACTTTACCCTTTGCAATAGCATGGGTAGACCTGGAGAGCATTATGCTAAGTGAAATAAGCCAGTTAGAGAAAGATAAGTACCATGATTTCACTCATATATGGAACCTAATGAAAAAATTAACTAATAAGCAAAATAGAGACGAACTCACAGATAGAGAGCAGGCTGACAGCTGGGGCGGGAGTGGGTTTCTGGCGGGTGTGGAGGGACTGAGCAAAAAGGAAGAGAAAAAAATTCACGGGGGAAAAAGGTACTTTCTGAATTACTTATGAGTAAAATAATATAATGCCTGGGATCTTCTTTAAAACACTTCAAAAAGAGAGAAGAATGCCCGGCCAGCATGGCTCAGTGGTTGAATGTCGACCCAGGAACCAAGAGGTCATGGGTTCGATTCCTAATCAGGGCACATACCCAATGTTTCTCTCTCATCGATGTTTCTAACTCTCTATCCCTCTCCCTTCCTCTCTGTGAAAAATCAATAAAATGTATTTTAAAAAAATAAAAAATAAAAAAATAAAAGAATGATGAGACTTAAATACCATACAACGTTTGCTAATAAAGTGTATTTGTCAACAAACATTTTAAAGTATTTGATAACATGTATAAATGTATATTAGCAAAATTATCAATGATCTGTGACTCTGGAAAGATTTTCGCTGTGGTGGATAAGATTCCATGCCCCTCCCCTCCTCACACACACCCGGTTTGCTGGCTCCCTGGATCCACCTGGTGGTGGTGCGGGCGGGTGACAAATCTGCCAAGAACCTTCTTGAGAACAGAATCTACATCATATCACTTTCCTAACCATTAGGGGGCCATTCAGGAGATTATGATTTAATCTGCCTGGAGTGGGACTCAGTATATTTTATCTTTTTTAAACTGATTTGAGAAAGAGAGAGAGAGAGAGGCAAGGGAGGAAAGGAGGGAGGGAGAAGACAGAGAAGATGGAGGGGAAGGAGATAGAGAGATAGAGATAGAGATAGAGATAGAGATAGAGATAGAGATAGAGAGAGAGAGAGAGAGAGAGAGAGAGAGAGAGAGAGAGAGAGAGAGAGATCTTGATCTGTTGCCTTTCATACTCCTCTAAAGGAATTGAATCCCCAACCCAGGTATGTACCCTGACTGGGAATTGAACCCGCCACCTCCTGGTGCACTGGACCAACTGAGCCACAAGGTCAGGGGGTGGTTACAGTACTTTTCAGAAACTTCCAAGAGGATTCTTATTTGTAGCCTGTAGGAACTACTGGGCCCTAAATTTGTTCTTCATGCTAATAAATATTTATAGAACCAGTGAATAAATTAACAAAGGGACTCCCTTGATAGTCACAACAACAGAAAGGCAGATGGGAAACAGCGTACACATTTTACCGCTGAAAAAACAGACTGAGAGAGAGGGGCATCCCGCCCTGCTCCAATGAAACCGGTAGCTCTGGGAGATACTCCACACCAGCGAGAGCCATGGTGCCCTCAGGCAGTTTGCTTCTGCCCCTGCCCAGAGGTGGGGTGAGGGGAGCAAGAATGGAGTTGTATAAAAAAAAAAAGAATGGAGTTGTGCTGAGTCCATTTCCCTGGTCCTGCGGGTGATTCCCGCTCAGCAAGGCTGGTGGTGGGGGAGAGGTTCTGGGGAGGGAAAGTGCAGGGCTGGGTTGGGGTTGACCTGCTGCTCAGGGTGTGTTGTTTACAGAAAATCGCACAAAACTGAGGGAAGCCTAGGACTCTACTCACACCCTCCCCACTCCGCTGCAAGGTGTGGAGCTCCTGTATATGCCGCTCAGACCCCTCCTCGCTTTACCCTCCCTTCCATCTCCGAGCCCCAGCGAAGTGGTGGGCCTCTGGGCCTCACCCCGAGCTGCCCGATGCTTGCAGTGGGAACCGTCTGGTTTCCCGCTGTCCCTTGCACCCACTCGAGCACACCATTTGGTGACTACAGAGCCTGCGCATCCCCAGGTGCCACAGGGAAGGGGCTGTCAGAAAGGTCAACCAGTGGTTCTCAACCTTCGTAATGACACGACCCTTTAATACAGTTCCTCATGTTGTGGTGACCCCAACCATAAAATTATTTTCGTTGCTATTTCGTAACTGTAATGTTGCTACTGTTATGCATCATCATGTAAATATCTGATAATCAGGATGTCTTTAGGCGACCCCTGTGAAAGGGTTGGTTCCACCCCCAAAGGGGTCGCGACCCACAGGTTGAGAACTGCTGGGACGCACTTGAGCGCAAGAGCCCTCCCTTGGCTGATGGCCGCAGCACCGGGTGTGGACACGGGTGGGGCTCCAGGCTAGTTTTTGACAGCGTGAACCGCAAAGGTGGGGGTGCCCAGTGAGATAGAGGAAAGTTTCTGCTGGGAGGCCCTGGAAACCACGTGGCCTAACTGGTTCAAGGCCGGGAGCCTGGAAACCCCGCCTCTCTCCAAAGCCCCGCCCCAAACCGCAGGGGGTTTGTGTGAGTTTTCCTTTTTGACTGGTCAGGGCTGGGAGACGCGGCAGCGAGTTTCCTTTCAGCGACCCCACTCGCTTTACAGATAAGGAAACGGCTCCCGCTGGGGAGATGACTCGCTCAAGTCTACACAGCGTCACAGCTGATCTGGACCCTTAGAATCCACCCACTCAGCCCACTTCCCTGCCCGGCTACCTGTTGCCATGGCGATGACTGCAGGCTCTGCCTGAGGCTCGGACTGCGGTTGCAGGAGGATGGAGAGGCTGACGACCCGGCTGGACATGCTGACCGTGAACCAAGTCCCGTCCAGGGCCCGCGGGCAGCTCCGCTCCGGGGCCAGGCCCCTGACCCACTTGGCCGGGGCGGGGAGCGGGACGTAGCGGCTCATCTCGCAGTGCGGCGCGGGGGCGCTGGCGGGGTACCGCCGGAAGGCCGCCTGCAGGGCGCCCGCGGGGTCTGCGAAGGCGGGGAGGGCACGGTCGTCGAGCTCGGAAAGGGTGGGGAGGGCGGTGTCCAGGGAACTTCAAAGGCATCAACTACCCGCAGGGAGAGATCGGGAGTAACCCGCCGCATTTTGCAGAGGAGCCGAGCTCCAGGTCCGCGGAGACTCACCAAGCACTCGGAGGTAGAGCTCGGGGTCCAGGTCCGGCCGGGGCGGCGGCGCCCCCGGGCCCTGGCGCAGCAGCAGCGCGGCCGGTCTCTTGGCCAGGCGGCCCCCGCCCGCGTCCTCCACCAGCCAGCACTCGATGACGGCCGGCCCCGCCGAGACCGCGCTCGCCAAGCCTGGGGGAGAGGGGCGCGCTGAGGGGCGGCGCAGGAGGCTGCCGCCCGGATCTCCATGGACTTGAAGGGGCGCGCGGCGGGGTCACCTCCCTTCGCTCCCCTCCCCCGTTCGGGGCTCGCTCACCCAAAGCCACAGCGAGGAGCAGGTTCAGGGGCTTCATGGCGCCGCGGTCTCTTCAGCCCCAAGCCTCCAGTTCTCCTTTCACTTTCTCTTTCCTGCAACTGCCAGCGGGAGGCGGAGGAAATCCCCGCCCGGCGGCAGGTGCACCGTTCACGGGAGGGGAGGGCGCCTGACGTCGCGCGTACTGGTCCCGGGTCCGCCGCCGCGCGCCCCGCCCCCGGGCCGCAGCACCTGAGCCCCCGCCCGGCCCAGCCCAACCCTAGGCTCCTCCTCCCGCCTCCTGCCCGCAGAATCCACTTCCTCGAGAACCAGTACTCCGCCTTCCCCGACCTGTGCCGAGTCCCCAGCAAACACATAGGGGGTGTGGGAAGCCAAGTGAAACGACCAATAAATATTTTAATCACCGTTTAAAAAAAATAAGATTTAAAATAAAAACCTTGTACTCCTACGACTTCCTCCCTCCCCGTCTCCACTCCCTCCGCAAAGAGAATAGAGCTGAGGGGCCCGAAGGAAAGGGAGGGCTAGGGTAGACTCAAGGAGCGCATCCCTGGGGGAGGGTTCTAGGACAGGATGGGGCTCCAAGGCCTGGTCCCCACAACACAGACGTAAGATACAAACTACAACCACCTGACCCGTGACCCTGGGACTCGGGATGCCCAACAGGCGCCCTCTCCCTCCCCCCACCACGTGCGCCCTATTCTGGAGCCGGGGCTTCAGTGCACCCTGAGGGAAAGGAAGGGCTTAATTTCCGGATATTGGAGGGGGAGGGGCGGAGTGGAGTTGGGGTGGTGATGGCGCCATGTGGTTCCCCCTGCAGGATATATACAAGTCCATAGAGAGGGAAGACGCAACAGCAGTGGGAGAGCACCTGGGGGCACAGCGCTCAGGGCTCCGTTCCCTCCGACCTGAAAACTCCCCCCAGCAGCCCCTCCTTCAGTTTGCGCCTCCACCCCCACTGAAGCCCATCTCCACTTTGTGAGCGCCGGGTGGGGACCAGACCCCACGGCCCAACGGGGGCGCAGCCCCACTCCCCTCGTCGATGTTACCCGCGCCCACCCCGGGGGACTCTCTCTTGGGTGGCAAGGCTGGCCCTGTGGGTCCCGGTCCAGGCCCGGCCCCAGCCCCGCCCAGGCGGTGCCGGCGCTCACAGTGTCCGCGGTGGCGCATGAAGCTGTCCCGCCACATGAACTTCTTGGCGCAGACGCTGCACTCGTAGGGCTTGAGGCCTGTGTGTGTCTTCATGTGCTCGGTCAGGTGGTGCTTCATCTTGAACTTCTTGTTGCACACGGGGCAGTCAAAGGGCCGCAGGTTAAGGTGCATGTTCACGTGACGATCTCGCATGCTCTTGTGGGAGAAGGCCTTTCCGCAGTGGCACAGAAAGATCTTATTCCCGTCCCCACTGCCTGTCCCTCCAGGGGGCCCGCCTGCACCACCCGGGACACCCAGGCTCCCTGCGGATGTGCCCCTCAGAGTCACAGCCCCGTGTTCAGCTTGGTTCCCCGGCGGCTGGCCTGGAGCCTGTGAGGAGGAGGAGGAAGGCGATGGGAAGACTAGGATCTGGTTGCCCTGCACGTCTACAGGAAGCAGGGGCCGTGAAGGGAGGGAGGGGGCATAGGAGGAAGGGGTGGGCCTCCCTGAGTCATCAAGCTCTGCCCCAGGACCCCCACCCTCGTAGGGGCCAAAGTCATTGGAGGACTCACAGAAATTGACCTGCTCCTCTCCCTTGCCTGGAGGCTCAGTCAGGGTCCGGACATCGCTTATGCTAAGGGTGGCCTCGGGTCCTCCCCCCGCTGACACCCCAGACCCTCCCCCTAGCTCCTCTTCATCGTCCTCACAGGTCAAAACCAGGTCTTCCTCCTCCTCCTCCTCCTCCTCTTCCAGATCTTGGTCTTGGGAAACCAGGGGCGCTGATGCTGGGCAGTTTCCACCCCGCTTTACATATATCCAGTGCTTCTGTGGCACGATGCTGGGGGGCGCATAGGTAGGCCGTCGGAGCCCCGCCCCAGGAACCATCGAACCCCTCCCGTCCCCACCATCATCGCACAGCTCATCTGCCTCCAGTAGCAGCTTCCCGGAGGTAGCGCTCCCACTGCCAACCACAGGGCCTGGGAACACAGGGCCGCCTCCTCGACGCTCCCCGCTGCCCACTGCAGAAGCTGCAAACACCTCTTGGGAGGAAGATGAGAAATCAGTAGACTCTCGGGGGCTGAAGTAGTTGCTGCTGCTGGGGGACTGATTCTCACTGGCCCGACTGGAGGCATGGGAGCGCATGGAGCCCATGGCAGCAGAGGCCACAGCGGCCCCACTCCCTGACGGGACCCCAGCCCCAGGGACAGTGACTGAGGAGGCTGCAGCCGTGGTCAAGGTGGTGGTGGTGGCAGAGGCCCGGCCTTCACGAAGGAGTTCCGTGCATTTATCCACAATGTGCCACATCTGGAGCACAGAACCCACTGTGAGGAAGTTGACAATGTCAGCAGCGGCCATGCTGAGGCGACCAGTGTAAGCTGAAGCCAGGACAGTCTCGAAGGCGCCTGGGTCCATGACACTGGGCAGTGAGATGGAGGTCATGCCCTTGAGTAGGACCTGGTCGTGGAAGTAAGGGGAGGAGGCAGCCAGGACAGCACGATGAGCTCTGAACTCCCGGCCCTGCACCCGGATGGACACATCGCAGAGCTGGCCCTGCAGTCGCTGCTGATTGAGGGACTCCAGGAGGGCACTGGTTACCTCCGGGAAGGACACGTGTACCACTGCAGCTGCAGGCAGGGGCAGTGGGGGCGGGGCCAGCGACAGAGGCAGAGGGAGTGCTGCCCCACTTGGAGACAAAGGAGATGGCTCCATGGTGTGGAGGGTGGAGGGAGGTGGTACCCCCCCAGCCACAGGAACAAGGGAAGGAGGAGGGCGGCCGGGGGGGTCTCTGGAAAGAAAAAAAGAATGATAACACAGTGAAACAGCCCTTTACAGTTTAAAAATACGTTCACACCCATTTTTTGAGTAACTCCCCACACAACACCATGAAGTTAGGTATTCCTCTCAACACCACTTGATAGGGGAGGAAACTGAGGCTAAGAAATACCAAGAGATTATTCATGGCCACAGCCATCAAGTGGCAGCGCCAGCAAACTCAGTTGTTCTGACTCCAATTCAGTGCTTTCCTTGGAGGTTAGAGAAACAGGTACTCCATGGGAATGGGGTGCCTCCCCTTGGAATTTCCCATTTGCCAGAGAGCCTCTTTCCAAAATTTACCTTTTTGATGTTTTGCACCCTTTTCTTGGGAGGGGACAGGTCTGCTCCGTTACTGAAAACCACTCTCTCTGCAGTTCCCTTTAGGCAATGCTCCAGGCTCTTTCGAGGGTCACGCCCCCTTTGCCCCTCCACGACAAGACCCGCCCCCAAACCCATCCGGCCCCGCCCCCTTCAAGACCCGCCCCCGTGGCCTTTTCGGCCCCGCCCCTTGCCTACCCCCGCCCACACCGGGTCCCGCCCCCCTCTGCTCCGCCCCAAGAGTTACTTTGACCTCCTCTCCCACCCGGAAGGCGCCCCTAAACCCTGCGCGTCTCCGCTTACCGGGCCGCGCGCCCCGGGGCCCCCCCGCCCCTCACTCGGTCGCCAGAGCCACAGCTTGGGCCCCTCCCGCCGCCATCTTGCGCCGACTCCCTCCGCCTTCCGCCTCTGCTCCGCCTCCTGCCCGTCTGGCTTTAAAGGCACAGGTAGGCTCCCCGCTAGTGTCGCTGGGCAATACTTGGCCGACTCAGCCACTTCTCCTTTAAGCACAGTTAGTTCATTACGTCTTAAAGGTACCAGGTCTCTTCCGCCGCTGAGGACCCAGGACTTGGTTTGGCCGAAGCACTCATTCTCCTTTAATTCTGTAAGCCTGCCTCTTCCCTTGGCGCTGTGGCCATTAGCGGGTTCGCGGGATCTAAACGCCCTAGTATCCTGAAGCCCCGCCCCCTTCCTCCGGGCCTGGATTGGCCAAGTAACCTGGAGTGGGGCCCTGATTGGCCTTTTTACTCCCACGGCTCCGAGTGGGAAAGTAACGAGCTCGAGCGCACTTTTCCAGGGAAACTCCAGCGGAGCGGGGCTGAGGGTAGGCGAGCAAGGACGGCAAACCCTGAGCTGGAGAACAGCTGGTGCCAGTTGGTGAGAGCAGAAGGACAACGACAGGGATGCAATAAGAAAAGAACTTTATTGTTTATTGTAAAACAAGTTTTTTTTTGTTTTTTGTTTTTTTAAAAGAAACACCACCAAAAAGGGATTAACTCAGTCCATCCCTTCCTCAGTCATCTGCTTCCAAATCCTATCCTCAAACATTCTGGTGTCGGAGTGGTCGGGAGGCAGCTAATCAGAGTCTGAGAGCACGATGATCTCCTCTGGATCGCACTGTGTGGCCACACTCATCTGCAAGCGAGTGAGACAAGAGTCAGAGAGGTCTGGCATATAGGGGAGGAGAATATAAGGAACGACTTATTAAAGATTTAAAATCGGGGTGGGAAAAAGGAAGACAGGATGTGGTGAGTGCAATATTCAGACGGTGCACCTGAAATGAACAGACACGGGAAGAGAATGAAGTCAGGAAAAACAGCCTCCCCCTCTCACCTTGTAAGTGCTAGGCTGGGAGGGTTGTAACTGGGGGGTTAGGGACAACTGGGCTGGCGATGGGCTACAGAGGGAGCTGGTCACCAGGCCGTGGCTGGGAGAGTCCACTCTTGTTGAGGAATCAGCAACTGGTGCCATGGAAGCCAGAGGGGACGGTGGGCGGGGCAGCGAACATATCTTCTTCCCCGTCTTCTCGTGTGCTGCCCTGTGCCCTTCCACATAGCTAAGGACAGAAACACAAGCGTAGGCAGCCTGGGACTGGAGGGAGAGTGCAGTCTTTCCCAACAGACTCAGTTCCTCAGTACTCCTCTTAGAAAGCCCCCTGCAATCCCTCCTTCGATCCCTTCTTCTTCCTCCTTGTTGTTACCTGCTTCCTACAGGTCCTGCTCCTGCTTGCCTCTCCTTCCGAGATTTCTTGCAGGGGGGACTAGAATCTCCGCAGGTGTGAGGAGAGACACCTCCATTGAAGGAAGTGGAGGTGACCATGGCTGCTCCATTCTCCACAACAGTGGTGAGGGGGTCCTCTGATTGCTTCCTGGAAGAGGAAATGTCCCCCTCCTCAGGGGAAGGGGTGGTATCCACAGTCAAGGCTTCAATCTCAAGCTCGAAGACCTGAGACACAGGGCTCTCTTTCTCGCCAGGCACCTCCTCCGGGGAGTCTTCATTGCTTCCAACATCTACGCTGGAGAGTGCCGGCGGCTCTTCTGACAGCGAAGATGGTAACACTGTGAGGTCTTTATGTTGCTGCTCCCCTGAAGACCTGCTGCTCCCTTTGCTAGGTTCCAGGTTCCTTTCGGTGGAGATCTGTGGTGGGCACACGGGGCTTTGGTCTCCATCCTTATCTGGAAAAAAGGAAAGAGGGGAGGGGTAGCATGAGAACTAGGGGAAGAACACTGCCAAGGGTCTCAAACAGGTGGCTCATGCCCAACACAGGGAACTGACATGTGAAAAGACTTTCTTTGACATACCTGCTTCTTCATCCTCTTCCTCCTCCTCCTGACCTTCCAGTATCGGTTCCAGATCCCCCTCTTCTTCGGAATCCGTAGTCTCCTCTTCCTCCTCTTCCTCTTCTGCCTCCTCTTCTTCCTCCTCTTCCTCACTTTCTTCATCTTCTTCATCATCTGTCTCAGCCTTGGAGGAGGTAGGGTGTTCCTGGGATGCCATTCCACTAGGGCCCTGGGGGACAAAGGAGTTTCTCTAAGAAATCCCTTGCCCTGATCAGTGTGCTCAGTGGTTAGAACACCCAGCCTACTCACTAAAGCAGCGGTTCTCAATCTGTGGGTCATGACCCCTTTGGGGGTTGAACGAACCTTTTACAGGGGCCACCTAAGACCACCAGAAAACACATATTTATAATTAGAAATAAATATTTCACAATATATAATTACATATTGTTTTTGTGATTAATCACTGTGCTTTAATTATGTTTGTAACAATGAAAATACATCCTGCATATCAGATATTTACATTACGATTCATAACTGTAGCAAAATTACAGTTATGAAGTAGCAACGAAAATAATTTTATGGTTGGGAGGTCACCACAACATGAGGAACTGTATTAAAGGGTCACGGCATTTGGAAGGTTGAGAACCACTGCACTAAAGGGTTGCAGGTTCGATTCCTGGTCAAGGGCACCAAGGACACACCTCACTTCCTCCCTTTCCCCAGCAGGGGTGTGTGGTAGGCAACCAGTGGATGTGTCTCTCTCACATCACTTTTTCTCTCTCCCCTTCCCTTCCTTCCCTCTACTCTCTCTGAAGAGCAATGAAAAAAAAAAAAAAAAAATCCTCAGCCCAGCCAGTGTGGCTCAATGGTGGGACATCCACCTATGAACCAGGAAGGAGTTCATGGTTTGATTCCCGGTCAGGGCACATGCCTGGGTTGCAGGCTGGATCCCCAGTGAGGGGCATGTAGGAGGCAGCTGATCAATGTTTCTCTCTCATCTCTGACGTTTTTATCTCTCTCCCTCTCCCTTCCTTTCTGAAATCAATAAAAACATCTTTTTAAAAAAATCCTCAGATGAGGACTAACAACAAAAAAAAGAAACCCCTTGCCTCAGAGGGTCTGGGCCTGTGTTCCGTCTGCAAACTCCCCCATCAGTCACCCTAGACTCCTGCTGGCGGGCAGGGAAGAACAAGGTTTCTCTGAAGGGTTTCCTTCCACACCTCACCAGAATCCAAGGAGGCTTTGGGGGGATCTGGAGATTGGGAAGAGGTAGCTTGGGGAAGCCGGGCTTTTCTCCTCTGCCTCTCATCCTCCTCACTCTTGTCTTGCATCATCGCATATTTGGAGATGATTTCATCCAACCGGCTCATAGCCAAGCTCCGGTTTTCCCTAAGGCGCCGGGCCAGGGCAGGGTCTGACAGTGCAGGGTCAATGCCTGTGTGGGAAGATGTAAAGTCAGAATATTCAGCCCGAACCCAACAGAAGGGACTAGAGAGATGCCCCCTCTGCCACACAGCTGACAGGCAAGGGGCATGGACGGGCATCTCACGAATCCCTACCTGGCCTGTAGTCATCTGTGAGGTGGCAGCCAAAGTTGTAGATGAGATCAAGGTGGCGTCGCTCCTGTAATCTGATGCCCACATCTCGAAAGGCATCTTGAGCCAAGAGCTGGAGCTGCTGTCGGGGGAGGCCAAGGCTGTGCCGCACAGCCGCCTTCTCCACGGCCCGCAGCACATCTCCATAGTCAGGGAAGGTATCAGGCCCTGGCTTGTTGATGAGCCGCTCAATGCGCCTGTTAACCTCCGGGTAGCGGGTGCCACGGTAGGGAATGCGCTGCTCTATGACTCGGCCTGTCAGTGAAGAGCAGTCTTTCAGCTCACACAGCCGCCCAAAGAGGCGGATCAGCTTCCGCTTCAGCCTTGCCTCCTGCAGGTATGTGGAGTCGGGGTCATCCAGCTCTTTGAGGTCCAACTCCTTCTCCTGCAGCCGTCGAATCTCTGCCACATAGAGCGCTAACAGTTGCTCCAAGCGCTGGATCTGCCGCCGGGAGCCACGGGTCCTTGGGGCCTCAGAGCCGGCGGTCTCGGCATTTGTGGGGTCTGAGGAGGGGTCAGCAGGAGGATTACTCCCAGAGGGCTCACTAGAGGTGGTGGCCGCAGGGGCGATGTTCACTTTTTTCTTGGCTGAGTGGGCCTTGAGAACAGTGCAGAGCTCATTGATGTACACATAGAGCTTGGCCGGTCGGCTCTGGGCCCGGGACAGCACCCGAGAGAGGATGTTGCAGAACTCCGCGGAGGCCAAAAACAGAGCGTGCGCACGCTGCTGCCGTTTACAGAGGAACGGGACCACATCAGGATGGTCCACCGTCTGCGCCTTGCACAGTTCAAGGAACTGGAGAGTGCCGGGGAAGAAGGGAGGGAGGGAGACAAGGGAGGGGTTGAGAGAAAGCAGGCAGGTAGGGTTAGTGGGGGAGAAAGGACAGGAGAGCCAGGCAGCACCCCTCCCCCTGGGATAGAAGTCTTCTCCCCCCAGAGCTCACCTCCTCAAAAAGCTTCTCATTCTCCAACTTGTAGCATTTCTTGCCGCCTGAACTGTCTCCTCCAGCCCTGTGGGGCGGAGAGGAGGCAGGGGCGGCAGGGGCTTCAGCAGAGGAGGCAGGGGCTTCAGCACGGGGTGAGGCCGGAATGGCGGGTGGGTGGGAGGGCCCTGGCTGCACAGCTGCTTCATCTTCATCATCATCATCCAGCACAATGATGCTGTTATCGGCGGCCATGGAGGATCAAATCCCCAGGAGGGAGCGAGCGCTGGGAGTTCCGTAATTCCTGCTGGAAGGGGACGGGGCCTTAGGAAGAGGCTCCCCCAGCGGAGCCCCAACCCTTCGTGCCACACATTTCCCCATCTTCTCGGGTCCCAGCGACACCCAGCCCTGCCCGACGCGTTCTCGCTGCCCCTCCGCAGCCACGATCGGCACCAAGTTTGGGGGCCCTGTCACAGGGAGCCCCAGGGCACCTGGAACCTCAAGTCCCACCCCCCGCCCCCCCTCTCTCACATCCGGTCTTTCGGTTGCGTTTCCCCACTATTTCTCTCAATTGCCAAGTTGCTTTTTCCCCTCACCCGGGGCCACTTCCCACACTGCGTTCCCATCTCCCCGCCCTCCGCGCGCGGACGCTAGAACGCAGCCCTGTCACACCTCTCACCTGCCCGCTCCTGCTCGCCAGCACATCAGGGCACCCTTCGCCCCCTCCTGAAGGATCCCCCCAACTCACAGACGCTCTGAAGCAAAGGTTCCCCCCAACAACACACCCCCTTCGGAACTGTCTCCATATTCCATCCGGATGGGTCTCAAGCCGGGCGTCAGGTGGGACGCCTCTCACCTCGGGTCCCCTCCCTCTCGCCGCACCCTAACCCTCCCCATTCTCTGCGGCCGGCGGCCACGGCGCGCCCCTCACCGGCTTCTCCCGGCTGCTCTCGGGTCTAGCCCGGGGTCGGTTCCTTCCCCACGACGAGCTTCCCGCCAAGCCCCCTCCCCCAGCCAGCCCCCGCCCGCCCAGCTCCCCGTCAGGGGCCGGAGGGAGCGTACCCCAGCTGGCCCCTCGGACTTAGCGCCCGGGACTCCCCAGCGCCGCTCCCTTGACACTCCCGCTCCCGCCTCCGATCCCCGCACCGACCGGCCCGCACCTCAGAAACGGCCTCTCGGGGCGACCCTCGGCGCGGAGAGCAGAAGCTCGCATGGTCCCCTCCTCTTTCCTTCCCCTCCCACCGCAGGCCCTATTCTGGACCGGAAGTCGCGGGTTCCCCCTCCTGGCGCCTAAGCGCCGCCATCTTGTCGTACGGAACCCGTACCCCCTCAGTGGCCGGAAGTGACGGTAGCCGACCTCCGCACGCCTTCGGCGCGGTCCGCACAGTGCGAGGCTGGCCTTCCGCCCGACCCGTCCGGGCGGGCTTATTCCCGCCGCGCGCCCCTCAGCAACTGGGGGCCGCCATTTTGTCGTACGGCGTCGACTGGTCCCGACTCCAGAGCGCCGCCGGCGGAGCTCTCCGCACCCAACGCTCCTGACACTCGGCCAGTCGGACACTTCCTGCGGCGGGCCAACCGCCGGCGAGTCGCGTGCGGGGCGGGGCAACGGACGGGCAGCGGGAGAATGGGCCCTCCAAAGCTGCGCCCGGTGCTCCGGAGTCTCCTACGAGGGAAACAGGACCTTTCCTTCCGATGGGCTGCGGTCAGGCCCTCCCGCCCGAGCTGCTTTCCTCCCCGCCAGGGGCCTGCTCCCACGGGTTCCTCGACGGCGCCCACCCCGCCCCTTCCGCGGCTGCGCGCCCCTCGCCGCCTCTCCGGCTCCCAATTCTGACAGCAACACGCGTGCACGCGAGCGATCGCCGCAGTGGGTTGTTACGGTTGTTGATTTGCTTTTCAAGCTTCGCCACGGAACTGAGGACCAACCCCGTACGCGGACCGAGGTGCTCTCCGTCCGTTTCCGGAGGCGTCTCTGAGCGCGGCGGTGACGGCCCGGCAGCCGCGCCCGGGGCCGGCGGCACGGGGCGCTGTGAGGAGGCTCCGCGCGAACGGCCGCCGGAGCCGGAAGACGAAGGAGCCTCGGGAAACACCGCGGGCCCGGGCCCGTCGCCTTCCCTCCGGGAGAGCTGAGGGGAGAACGGAGAGAGAAGCCGGCTCGGATGCCCGCCTCGCCGTTTTAGGGAGGCTGGAGGCACTCGGCGGCAAGGGGACCCGGAGGCGAGGTCCTGGGGCAGCAGAGAAGCCGGCGCGCACTCCCGGGAGGTGAGCATCTTGTCACTTTCCGGACCGCACAGTCCCCACCCCCCCCCCCACCCCCCCGCTCCCAGCCCCCGGGCGGAGCCTCCATGGAGGAGCACCACGCCCCCCCTTCCGGGCGGCGGAGCCTGCGGCCTTCCAACGGAGGGAAAGGAGCTCTCCGGCAGCACCGGGTCCCGGGAGAGAGAAGGGAGTTAATTTTCAGGTCCTCAGCTTCCCCCAAATTAGTCTTCCTGCAGTAGAGACTCTTTTCCTTCCTTTTCCCTTTTACAATAGACTTTCTCCCTCTTATAAAAGAAAAGTGCAGCCCTCAACCATGAAATCACTTGGAGATCATCTTGCTTTGTCTTAAATAAACAGACATGTAGGCACCATAAACACCACCTCATCTCATTAAATATGGATTTTTAAATTTTTAACAATTATAAAATTGTGTACAATCTTCATGCTATTTGATCAGTTCTGCTGTCATTACAGTTGTAATGGTAACTCTGAAGAAATTTTTTAAAAACTAGAATTTTGGTCACAAGAAAGAAAAATATTTTTCATCAGACTTTCAAGTATAAAAGCATAAAATTGTCTCTAGAGAAGTGGAGTGGTAGTAGGAGTTCAAGGAGAAAAAAGAAGAAAAATGATTCCCAATTGTAAAGAACTTAATGTTTTTTAAGTCAAATGCTTTTTTTTAATTATTATAGATTTAAGAGAGGAAGGGAGAGGGAGAGAGAGATAGAAACATCAGTGATGAGAGAGAATCATTGATGAGCAGCCTCCTGCATGCCCCACACAGGGGATCAAGCTGGCAACCCAGGCATGTGTCCTGCGTGGGAGTCAAACCTGGGGCCCTTCAGTCTGCAGCTCAACACTCTATCCACTGACCCAAATCAGCTAGGTCCTTATGTATCTATACTAATAGTAGCCTAGGTGGTCGACACACCCTCACGTAGTCACAAGATGGCGGTCACAAGATGGCCATGCACACAGCAGTGGCGGGGCCCAGCGAAGGAGGTGAGTGGTGACAGGGGAAGGCAGTTGGGAGCGACCAGGCGGTCAGGGGAGAGCAATTGGGGGAAACCAAGCCAGCAGGGGAGGGCAGTTGTGGGGGGCCATCAGGCCAGCAGAGGAAGGCAGCTGGGGGCCATCAACCAGGCTGGCAGGGGATGGCAGTTGGGGGTGACCAGGCCAGCAGTGGAGCAGTTAGGGGACAAATCAGGCAGGCAGGCAGGAGAGCGGTTAGGAGGCATCAGTCCTAGATTATGAGAGGGATGTCTCAGATTGGAGAGGGTGCAGGCTGGGCTGAGGGACGCTGCTCCTCCCTGCACAAATTTCTTGCACCAGGCATCTAATTTTTAATAATGTTTCAATTCTGATATTTCAATTCCTCTGGACATTCAAACAGGTGATTTAATTTTCTTAAAAACGAGGCCCAGTGCACAAAATTTGTGCAGGGATGGTGGGGTCCCACAGTCCAGCCTGCACCCTCTCACAATCCAGGACTGTTGGCTCCTAACCTCTTGCCTGCCTGCCTGCCTGATCATCCCTAACCACCTCTGCCTCAGCCCCTGCACCTGGAATCCAGACTTTTCTCCTCTGGCAAGCCGCAGGCACCTAGGATACAGGCTTCCCTCCCTCTGGCCGGCTACAGGCACCTGGGACCCCGGGCGGCTTCATCCAGGCCCTGGCTTTGTCAGGAAGGATGTCCAGAATGACATCCAGAAGACATCTGGTCTGTATTTTTGGATTCTTTTTTCTTTTTGTTTATCCATTTGGGTGTTTTTTGCTTCTTCGTATTTCAATTCTTTGACTTGATTCTTGCATTCCTCTAGTCTGTTGGATCTCTGTATAATATTCTTTATTTTAGTCAGTGTATGCTTAGATTCATTGAAGGTCTCACTAAGTTTATCTGCAGTTTCTAGAAAAATTTTGAAAAACCTTATAACTGTGGTTTTGAACTCTATATCCATTCGTTTGCTTTCCTCCTTTTCTGTCATTTGTGATCTGTTTCTTTGTCTCTGCATTTTGGCTGCTTCCCTGGGTTGATAGAGTGGCTTTCTCTGTTAGGTGATCACTGAGAGGAATTGACCTCCAAGCCACTTGGTTATGAGAATCAGCTGTGTCTATGGTGGAAGAACTTCTGTGCTGGAGACACCCTTGTGGGGCAAGGGTGTTTCAGTGGGGCTTTGGTGCTCACTGAGTCTGCCCCCTGAGTGTGTCCCTTACGGATCTGAGGAGTTGTATTTAGGATGGTACCACTCTGACCACTGGGTACTCTGGCTCTTATATCTCCAAGGAGGTGCTATTTTAGCCTTTGCCTGAGGCTACTCAGCCTTTTATATGCAAAAGCCGCTGCAGCAGCTTGGGTGGGGCAGGGTCCCGGGGAGCCTACAGGGCAGAGCAACCAGCTATGGCTGCTTCTCAGCCCTGCCCTAAGAGGCACCGGGTCTCAAGTCGCTCTGGAGTTCTCCTGGTACCAGATGGTGCCAGACGGTGGCAGACAGTCCAGCTCCTCCCCCATGTAGTTCTGAGTCCCCAGAAACTCAACTGGAACTGGAGTTCAGAGCCGTCGGGAGCTTGTGCCTCCCTCCGGTACGAAATGCTACCAGCCCCTTCACGCGCACCTCTGTACCTCTGCACTTTATTTCCGCACCTCCTCTGAGTCTCAGTCTCTTTCTAGTTGTAGAATTTCCACTCAGCCAGCCTTCCTGTGGGTCTGGGTGGTGTCCGTTTTTTCTTTTCGTTGTGATTTTGAAATGGTTGTGCACGGCCGCAATTCCGGTGTTTACCTATGCCGCCATTTTGGTTTCTCCTCTCCCCCATTGATTTTTAAGTGAGAATGGGAGGGAGGGAAAGTGAAATGAGGGAGGGAGGGAGAGAGGAAGAGAAAAACATCGATGTGAGAGAGACACATGAATTGGTTGCACCCTGCACATGCTCCATCCTGCAACCCAGGTATGTGCCCTTGACCAGAATGGAACTGGAGACCCTCAATCTGAGGGCCAATGCTCTAACCACTGAGAAAAAATAGCTATGGCTAAATGTGAATATTTTCAATTTGCCAGGAATTATATCCTGGAAACAGTTTCAATTAATGATGAAAATTTTTAGATGCCTACTTGAAAATATGTGAAAAGTACAAACTTTTTCAAAATTGTTGTTGAAAAAGTTGGAGTATAGGTGCAGAAATTTTAGACAGCTGCTCTAAACTATCCAAGTGTCCCCTCCACAGTCCCCCACAGTCCCACTTCCCCCATCTCCCCTCTCACCTCCTTACCAGGATAAGAGGATGTTTATAGAAAAAGTGGTCACAATTCCAGCTCATCCTCCTTCTGAGGTGTTCCCAGGAGCCATTTCCCAAATTTTGCCCATGGCAGCGGCCACAGGAGTTTATAAAGAGCCTCCAGCATCAGTAGTGTCAGAAAGAGGGCCAGGAATATAAAGAAGGCCTTGTCCAAGGCCTTACGTAGGGGACCCCTGGGAGGAGAAGGACCCTGAGCAAAAGCCAGGAACACATCCTCTTCGCCCACATAACCCTCCTCCTCTGCCATCCTAACCTAGTCTGACAGCTAGTTGGATCAGGGAGGCTGGGATGGATGCCTTTGCTCAGCAATGCCAGGATTAAGGGGCGTGCTGGCTTCAAGTCCTGCACCTGCCTGGCTTGACCCTAATTCGATAGAGAGAACTGTGGACAGTGAAACAGGGCAGGGCTTAGGGTAGAAAAATAGAAGAAGCAACAGGAGAGCTGGGCGGGTGTGCTCTGGCTCTAGAAATATAGGAAAGAAATGAGCTAAGGCAGGGCTGCTGTTAGCTCAGTGGAAAGTCAGAGAAAAGGGGGCCTTGGAGACGGGTTCAGGGGGTTAGTCTAGATGAGCTGCCCTGCGCATTACTCCCTGGTTGCAAGTCTCTGGGAGACCCTTAGAGCTTAGGAATGCACGCCTGTGGGGGAAGAAGAAAGGGAAGGGAAAGGTGCAGGCATGCTTCTGGGAGGGAGAGCGAACCTCGGTAGGACTCCCTCTCTTTTTAAAAAATATGTTTTTACTGATTTTTAGAAGGAGAGAGCGAGGGAGAGAGAGCAAAACATTGATCAGCTGCCTCCTGCATGTCCCCTACTGGGTATCAAGCCCACAACCAGCTATGTGCCCTGACCCAGAATCAAACTGGTGACCTCTTGGTGCAGGGGAGGGTGCTCAACCAACTGAGTGAGCCACATTGGCCAGGCAGGGTGGGACTCTTACTGAGGCTGGTGGGAACAAGAGTTGCAGAAGCACGAGGTGAGGTTTATAAATAAAAATAAATAAGTAACAGAAGAGGAAAGAAAGACCCTGATTGGTCAGGTGAGAGTGTATGATTGGGACTTATCAGTTGGGGCAATAATAAGGAAGAGTGAGGTCCCAGTCTGAGTTGCTGGTGGGAAAATGTTTTTCGTTGTAGAGCAAGGGTGGAAGGCTTTTTCTGAACTCTGTTCCCCAGGCACTGCCTGAAGGTTCATGACGGAACTGAAGCCCCCGGGGAGACCTAGGGCTCCTGGACAAGTGGTGGTGGTGATGGACAGCCAAGGAATGGGTGTGTGTGGTAGTGGTCTTCGTACCTGGAGCCTTTAGGGCAGCAGTTCCCAACCTGTGGGTCGCGATCCCTTTGGGGGCCGAACGACCCTTTCACAGGGTCGCCTAAATACATCCTGCATATCAGATATATACATTACAATTCATAACAGTAGCAAAATTACAGGTATGAAGGAGCAACGAAAATAATTTTATGGTTGGGGGTCAAACTTGAGGAACTGTATTAAAGGGTCGTGGCATTAGGAAGATTGAGAACCACTGCTTTAGGGTCTCTTAGCTAAACTTTATTTTGACCTTAATAGGAGGACCTTGTTTACTTGGGTAGATTTTGTTGACCCCAAACAATACAAAGGATGTAACAATTTTTTTTTTAAATCCTTACTTGAATATATTTTTTCTATTGATTTCTAGAGAAAAAGGAAGGGAGGAAAAAGAGGGGAGAAACATCAATGTGAGAGAAACGCATCAATTGGTTGCCTCCCACATGTGCCCCTACAGGGGCTGGGGATCTGTAACCAACATACGGTACATGCTCTTGACCAGGAATCAAACCCAAGCCCCTTCAGTCCACAGGTGGACGCTCCAACTACTGAGCCGAGCCAGCCAGAGCCAATTTTGTTTAGAGTCAACTCTTAGTAACATCACTGCTGCCACAGGAATTCACATTACAAGTCTAAAAAACCTGGATCAGGGCCCAAACTAATAATTATTAGTTTTGTTCAATTAATTAAACTAAGAGGCCATAAGATTGAGATAGCTTTTATTAAAAAGAAACAGGTATGCCCAGCTGGTGTGTCTCAGTGGTTGAAAGTCAACCTATGAACTAGGCGATCATGGTTCAATTCCCAGTCATGGCACATTCCCTGGTTGTGGGCTCGATCACCAGTGTGGGGTGTGCGGGAGGCAGCCAATCAATGATTCTCATAATTAATGTTTCTCTCTCTCTCTCTCTCTCCCTTCCTCTCTGAAATAAATATATTTTTGGGGGGTATTTGAAGAAGGAAATTTATTTATTGCAAAATAGCTCAATTGTGATACAGCACAGCTGTGAAAACAACAGATGTGAGGCAGTCCTGGGTTCATGAGGCTCCTCTCCAGCTGGACAGTTTTGCTCTGCTCCTCAGTGGTCTGCTCTTCCTTGCTGGTCTGCTTTGTGCTTCCCCTGGTCTGCTCTGTTTCAGCTCAGTCATAGACACTCAATCTTTAAAAAACAAAGTAAATAGGAATGGAAATCCTTTTATTACAGCAATGATACACACTTCTTTGAACTCCTTCTGAATTTTATGCCAAAATTCACATAATGACCTATCATTAAAATGATTTGTAATGATATTCAAGCTGACAAATCAATTAGATTCTCTTTTAATTTTGTCTAGAGCAAAGAATTAGAAACCTCTTGACTTGCTAAAGGATTCATTAGTCAATTATTAGAGGCAGCTGGTCAATGATTCTCTCTCATCGTTGATGTTTCCATCTCTCCCTCTCCCTTCCTCTCTGAAATCAATTAAAAAATTTTTTTAATTGTACTTTAGTTTGGCAGCCCAGATGTTTTTGCATTGCCCGACCTTGGGAGAACAACAAGTGGGCAGTAGAAAAGTGTTAGATAGGACAAGGATCTCAAGGCCTGGACCGTTCTTACTAAACACTCTTCTTGCTAAATGTTAAAATGTAGTACAGTATTTTGCAGAGCAGCTGTAAACAGAATAACCTTGACAGGAACCCAGCCTGATAAGTGTAGCCAATTGCAAAGAAGAAATCAACATGTAATTGACCAAATAGTGTATTATAAGTGTCAAAGCTGTCCAAGCATTTACCTGGCCGAGGGAGTCATGGATCATCCCCCACCCCAGGTCCCTGACCTTAAGCCCTGACCGTAAACAGCAACTATGTTGGCATCCATAGCCCCTGGCGCCAGCAATGTCCAGGGGGAAGCTCCATACGTTCCAAGGACCACTTCCTCCTACTAAACCCCTCTCCTCCCTTACCTGCCCCAGGCCTTAAAAACGCAGCCCAGGTTGGTTCGGGCGCGGCTCCACCGGCCCCTCTCCCTTCCCGGGACCGGTGAACTCGCCCGTTTGCTCCCAATAAAGCCTGGCTAATTTTCCATTTGGCTCAGTCCTTAATTATTCGACGGCTTAATTAAACAATAAGCAGTGACCAAGTCTCTCTTCTGGGAGGCAGAGCTTTGGATATGAATCCCTTGTCTCCTTTACTCCCAGCAATAAATAAAACTACCTCTCAACAACCATGTCTCTTTTTATTTTTATCTTCTTTAAAAATAGATTTTAGAGAGGGAAGAAGTGGGGGTGAGAGAGATTGATTATGTTCCACTTATTTATGCATCATTGGTTGATTCCTGTATGTGCCTTGACTGTATTGCAATGATACTCTAACCAATTGAGCCACCAGGGCAGGACCTCTCATTTAAAAATATATATATGTTGTAAAAAATCGAAGAAACCCAAGCGACGCTTAGAGAAATGGGGTTACACAGCTTTGTTACGCTGGCTGTCTCAGAGCAGTCGCCTCCAGAGTCTGAGCAAACCAATATAGTGGAAGCCCTTCTTTTATCCCCTTTGGTTTCTTTTGTCCCCCAAATATGGATGGGGATTTCTGGATCTTTCGCCAGCTTTGCAAAAAGCCCTGTGGGTTGGGAGGGGGGCTTTGAGGCCCTATCTAAGGGCCTGGCCTGGTGCCAGCACTGATAACCTCCTGGAGGCTGTGTATTGTTCATGGTTTATGGCCTCTGTAAAATGTAAGCATTTAGATAACAGGTCTTGCAAGACCAGATTCTGGGAAAGGGGCAGTGACTTAATTATAGGTTATTAAGAATGTTCAGTATGTTACTGGCACAAAGTCAGATTGCTAGCCTCCCCTTCCCCCAGACATCAGGGTTATATTGGAATTAGCCTTTTAGTGTTCTCATATACTAGGGGCCCGGTGCACAAAAATTTGTGCACTCAGGGGGTGGGGGTCCCTCAGCCCGGCCTGTGCCCTCTTGCAGTCTGGGACACCTCGGGCGGGGGGAGGGGATATCCACCTGCTGGCATGCCTGGCCAGCCTGGGTGAGGGGCTGAGGGCCATTTTCAGGCTGCCCACAGCCCCTTCAGGGTTTGTGTACTGGAGGGTGGGAGGGCTGGTGAGTCCAGGCCTGGACATTTCCCACTGGAGGGCCCACGATCGCACACGCCTGGTGGGCCCCCACCGCTGAGGGGACACACCCGGTGCAGAGCTGGGTGGCAAGCCAGGGGCGGACGCTGGTGCAGGATCCCTCGGTGGGGCACTGCTGCTGAGCAATCACACCCGTGGTGGAGCCGGGCAGTGGACTGGCTTCGGATTCTCTGCACTGTGCAGCAGACGCTCCTGCATGCCCTGTGGAGGCCCCTGGGGGGCGGATGAAGGTAGCGGACCCTGGATGGGTGCTCCTGCACACCCCCAAGGAGGCCCCCGAGGCAGAGCCAGGCAGCGGACCCAGGACGGGCACTCCTGGAGGCCCCCGGAGGGCAAAGCCAGGCAGCAGACCCAGGACGGCTGCTCCTGCACACCCCACAGAGGTCCCCATGATCCTGAATGCCCTGGGGAGGCCCCCAGGGGTCAGAGCCAGGCAGTGGACCTGGGACAGGCGCTCCTGGACTCCCCGCGGAGGCCTTTGGGGGGCGGAGCCAGGCAGTGGACCCGGGATGGGCACTCCTGGATGCCCCGAGGAGGCCCCAGGCCAGACCCCCCCCACCCCCACTGAGCTGACACACCTGGCACAGCTATGCCAGCCTTGGAGGCTCCCAAGGTAGAGCCGCCCTGCCAGCCTCCATCTTGGCTGGGTTAATTTGCATACAGCCGCTCTGATTGGCTGGCGGGCCTGGCCATGAGCAGAGGCTCAGCCAGCCTAGGCAGGCAGTTGCAACAGAAGCCTCTGGTTTGCTCTAGCTCCGTAGCTGCTGGCCTCCATCTTGGCTGGGTTAATTTGCATATAGCCACTCTGATTGGCTGGTGGGTGTGGCTTAGGTGTCTCGGGTAATGGTCAGTTTGCATATTACTCTTTTATTATATTAGATATATATTTTTATCAATTTTAGAAAGGGAGAGAGAGATGGAAACATCAATGATGAAAGAGAATCATCAATTGGCTGCCCTCTGCATGCCCCCCAACACGGGATGGAGCCCAAACTCCAGGCATATGCTCTGACTGGGAATTGAACCGTGACCTCCTGCTTCATAGGTCAATGATCAATCACTGAACCTCTTGATACTTCCTCCCTTCCCCCAAGTGGTGGGCAGAGTAGGAAGTGACCTTCAGCCCAGAAATACCTGAGTGATTAACCATGTACCTTATATGGACTATACATTGGACCACCAATCCACACCTGCCATATACCCTAAGCCATAGCCCTATATGGACAACACAGTAAGCCACCAATCAGTGTGTACCGAGTATACTAATTCCCCACCCCTTCCCATTCTGCCCTTCAAAACGAGTGCCCACCTAGGCACGTTCTGCTGTTCTCCCCTTGCGAAACAGCCCGGCAGGTTCTTCTAATAAAGCCTGTAGTCAGGGTTTTTGGCCTCTGTCTGATCTTTCACCTCTCACTTTTTAAAAAAAATATATTTTATTGATTTTTTTACAGAGAGGAAAGGAGAGGAATAGAGAGGTAGAAACATCAATGAGAGAGAAACATTGATCAGCCACCTCCTGCACACCTCTTACTGGGGATGTGCCCGAAACCAAGGTACATGCCCTTGACTGGAATCGAACCTGGGACCCTTGAGTCCGCAGGCTGACGCTCTATCCACTGAACCAAACCGTTCAGGGCTCACCTCTCTTTTATTTGTTTGTTTGTTTTGTTTTTTATTTTTTTCACGTCTCACTTTTTAATAGAGCACCCCAGTGGTGAACCCGTTGAGTTCAATAACAAAAGGGAAAGAGAGAAATGAGAATCTACAAACAGTTCTCAGGTATATCAGTTTTAGGAAAAGGATATACAGAAATAGATGTGAAAATGGGTACCTTCCTAACCGGCCATGTCTTCATACCCTTATAAGGTGTTTGTGTAATGCGGGGTCTGCACAGTGTAGGCTGAAGACCACTGGACTGTGGAAGAGTAGCAGGATTGTCGGCCAGCTCTGAGGTCTACTGGAGCTTATCATTCAAGCTGAGAGCCGAGAGCTTGTTTGCTAGCAGGATTCCAGGACTGAGAGGGGAGTGTGCAAGGTGTCGTGAGGTTGGGGCACACAACTGTTTCCACCCTGTTCTACTGACCGAAGCAAGTCACCAGGCCAACCCAGATTCAAGAGTTTAGGAACAGACTCCACCTTTGGATGGAGTAGCTGCTGAGGCACATTGCAAGGGCCTGGGATTATAGGAAGTGGTGGAGAATTGGAACCAATTCCACTCACAGCCAATGCAAGGTCTGGGATACAGTGTGCAGGCAAGAGAGCCAGCAATTGGGGGCTATACAGACCCACAAACATTCCACAAGAGTAAAAGCCAATCTGAACACCAGCCACAGCCGGAGGCCCCAGAACCACCTCTGGTCTGTGGTGGTTGAATGTACCCTCCTACTTCCCTGCATCTGGTTCTGAGGGGAAGGACAGGTCACTGAGAGGGGCTGGAAAGAAATGCTGTGAGAAGCCAGCCAAACTGCCTTGCTTCCCAGCAGTTTGTGTCAAGCCAGTCATAGCTGGCTGAAAGAAGAAACTGAATTTATAATTAGTTTGAAGGACTTTTAAAAATATATATACTTGTATTGATTTCAGAGAGGGAGAGAGCGATAGAAACACTAATGATGAGAGAGAATCATCGATTGGCTGCCTTCTGCATGCCCAGACCAGGGGTTGAACATGACATCTACGTATGTACCGAATGTGCCGGGACTGGGAATCCTTTTGGTGCACAGGACCACACTGCAACCAACAGAGCCACTTGATCAGGACTGGAGGACTTTTCTTTCTTAATGTAATCGGGCATTTTCCCGCCAAATCGCGTCGTAACGGGAAGAAAGAAATACAATAATGGTCTGACTTTGCAAAGTCTATCTGAGTTGTCTTGCACATTTTCGTTGTTGAAATGCCAGGCCCTCCATATTTGATGGAATCTGTCTCTACTCATTGTTTTTGGAAAAAACTCGTCTCCTGCGCTTTGGTATAAAAAGCGATATGACGAGTTTACTTGTTTCCCACAAAAAATGTGTTAAACTAAATGTTGTTGTTGTTAATCCTCACCCGAGGATATTTTTTCCATTGGTATTTAAAGAGATAGGGAAAGAGGGAGGGAGGGAAAGAGAGAAAGAGAAACACGGGTGAGAGACACGTTGATTAGTTGCCTCCTGCATGTGCCCTGACTGGGCTGGGATGGAACCTGCAACTGGGGTACGTGCCCTTGACCAGGAATTAAACCCTTGACCCTTCAGTGCGCAGGCTGACACTCTAACCACTAGCAACACTGGCCAGGGCAAAACTGAATACTTTCATTCTTTTCTGGAGGATTGCAGATAACACTCTGAGACCTACTGCGTGCATGAGAGGATAAAGAACTACTAGGAGTCCATAGGCAGATTCCAGGGGAAAGGGGGGAAAGGAAAAAGCTGTTAGTCAATTACAGTCTACAGGTCCATAAGTCAATGTATTGCTTCAGACAAAAAAAGGACAGATTGCAGAAAGTGATATGAAACAGCGGGAGGGAGAAAGATACAAAGAGTAGGAAGACATTGAGCTAATTGGTGGAATGGCCTGGAAAGGGCTCACGGAGGCAGGAAAGTGAACTGTTGTAGTAAAATATAGAAATCTTTTTAAATGCTTAAAGAATATTAGAAAAGTTTTTACATGTTTGAGTTAACTTTCTTTAAAACTTAAAGTGTAATATTAAAGACACATTCCCCACTGCCTTGAAGCGTGTGTACCCCAGAAATAAGGATTTGAACTGACACAGAGTGACTTGTCAAGATAAACACTTGCATAAATGACGTACTCTCCATAGCCCTCTCACCTTGTTTGAGATGAACATATGTGCATTGACGTAAATCATTAATAGCCTGACCTGCTACAGGTATGAACAAGCTTTAAGTATGGACCCCAGCCAGCTAACGATGCTCGCCTGTCAAGACAGCTACAAAGGCCCGTCCCTTTGTCGGGTCTGACAAGTGACACTGCTCCATGCTCCTCTCCCTGCCAGATGACAGAAGAAGGGCTAACAACCCCTGATGGACCCCAAAGGACAGTACCACGGGAATTCCTAACTAAACTTGTGCCTGCAGCTCAGGAATTTGTGTAATAAAAAAGCTATATAATTTACAACTGCATATGTTTCATGTGGTGTAATTCCTCCAGCAGTTAATTATTTTTCGTATGCTTAAAATTTAAATTAAAGCTTCTGGTCCCTCTGGTCCTAAGCCTGCCACTTGGTCCTGCTTGCATAAAGTAGTCTCTTACTAGCAACTACTTGAATGTCCCACACCTGCATAGTTAAAATTTATCTCAAGGGACGCCTTAAATAAACACCCCAAGTCCTTTACCAGGATCTAATTGAGACATGAACCAGTCAGCATTTCGGGCAGAGGGAGCAGCTAGTGGAAGTTCCAAGGCAGACTTTTTCTTATTGTGTCTCTCTAGAGGTTTATTTATTTTAATGTTTGTTTGGGGTTTTTGTGTGTGTGTGTGTGTGTGTGTGTGTGTGTGTGTGTGTGTGTGTGTGTGTGTGTGTATGTTTTAAGAACATGCTCTTGGTTTCAGAGTTTTCTCTACTCTTTTTGTTCTGAACTTCATAGTTTTCTGCTCTAATCTTTCTTATTTCCTTCCTTGTTTGCTTTGGATTTAATTTGTTTTTTTTTTCTGATTTCTTAAGGTTGAAGATGATATTACTGATTTAAATTTTTCTTGTTTCTAGTGTGGATGAACAGGGCCACATGCTAACCTGTCAAGCTCAGGCAGGCCTGCATGGCGATCTTGCAAACTCAAAGACCTAAAGAAACCACAAAGAATGATCTAAAATTAAACTTTAACTAAAAGCAGTTATGGTGGGTGGTCACTTCCTAGGCGGTATCTTCCTTGACAAGGTCAATCTTTACCTTAACTGAGCTTATTCAACACATCATTGAAATGTCCGAGTAACATGCAACTTCCTTTTTCCCCAACCCCTGAGGGCACAACCAAATGCCCTGGGTGCCAGGACAGATACCACAGACTCCTTCATTGTTAGTTATCATGGTAATTGTTGACTGTTAACTATCCTGTACCCACCTAAGTAAAAGAAGTATATGTCTATCATTTTACTCTTTATCAAATCTCAGAGGTTTACCTCCCCCCCCACCCGACTTTGCTTTCTCCTGCCTCTCTAATCTATCACCAATGGATTTCTTTTGTTTGTTTGTTTGTTTGTTTGTTTGTTGTTTGTCAAACATAAGGTGACCAGATTTATTTATTTTTTTTGTTTTTTTGTTTTTAATTAAATCTTTATTGTTCAGATTATTACAGATGTTCCTTTTTTTTAACCCCCATAGCTCCCCTCCACCTGGTCCCCCCCCCACCCCGTGCCCATACCCCCACTACTGTCTTCATCCATAGATGTAAGATTTTTGTCCAGTCTCTTCCCATACCCTTCACACCCCCTTCCCCCTGAGAATTGTCAGTCCATTCCCTTTTTATGCCCTTACTTATATTCTATTCACCAGTTTATTCTGTTCATCAGATATTTCTATTGACTTGTTATATTCACTTGTTGATAGATATGTACTTGTTGTCACTTTGTTCTTTATACTTTTTATTTTACCTTTTTCTTCTTCTTCCTCTTCTTAAAGAATGCCCTTCAGCATCTAAACTAATAAAAGCGAAATATTAAAATTAACCGTTTCTCCGAGACAGGGTAAGCCACGCCCACCAGCCAATCAGAGCGGCTGTATGCAAATTAGCCCAGCCAACATGGCGGCCGCCACTCACGGACCTGAGTAAACAGCCCTTTCCATTGCGGCAGGAGGGAAAGTGAAGCTGCGCCCTTCAGCTCAGC
>PVJC01021299.1:0-28372 GCA_004026665.1 Murina feae | reverse complement strand
AACCAGAGGCATAGAAAGGGAGTGGACTGACAATTTTCGGGGGTTAAGGGTGTTGGGGATGCGTGAAGAGACTGGACAATAATTGTACACCTATGGATGAGGACAGTGGGGGGGCAAGGACAGAGGTTGGGGTGGGAAATGGGAGGTGGGGAGCTATGGGGGAAAAAAGAGGAACAACTGTAATAATCTGAACAATAAAAATAAATAAAAAAATAAAAAAATAAAAATAAATAAAAATAAAATAAACTGTATAGACATCCTGGCAGTAAAAGGGGGGTTTATCTTAAAAGAGATAACATTAATATAGTATTCAAATGAAAAGGACTGAATTCTAAACACTTGACTCCGATTGATTTGGTTCTAGGCCCTCCCACATCTGTCCAAAACATTTTTAAAGCTTGATACTGGATGGATCACACTGAAGTAAGAACCCGTTTTCTTTATCGATTACTGAAATGTCACACCTATGCCAGCTGGTCCTCACTGCGGACCTTCTCTTTGCAGGTCATGAGCTGAAGACACCATCAAAGAGGAACCTGCTGAGGAAGAAACTCAGCCATCATATTGGATTCTCATCCTTGGAGTTTTTGTACGGCTGCAATTGTCACACCATTACGGTTATAAAACTTTTACCTGCCCAACCTCACCTCTCTACCACCCAGAATCAGGGTCTCCCTTTCGAAAAGAGTAAGGACACCCTCAAGCAGAGAAAGGGAACTTATGCAGTGAAAATGCAGACAGTGCCACGGTTAGCCTTCCCCATACCAGCTTCTCAAATGCTGCATATGTCTGAACAGATGAGACAGCTGCAGATTTTGATTTATTCGGCCTGGGGTGGGGCCTGAGATGCTGCGTGTCTACAAGCTCCCCGGATGCTGCTGTCACATGAGGATCACAATTACAAGCAGAGAGAAGTGAGACAAATAGGTCACTATAGTGTGTGTGTATTTGATGTTTAAAAATAATTCAGAAAAATCTTAGATGAAGAGGAAAGCACCTTTCTGCACTGTCCCAGAAACCTTATTTCAAAATTAACATTTGGGACTCACAAAATTTCCTTTTCCAAATGGGCAAAGACAATTTTTTGTCTCTCAAAGTGGGTATGTCAAACCTATATGGCCTCTCCATGAGTAAAGATACTGGTTTATTAGAGAGCAGGAAATGGCACAGAAGTTGATGAATTACTTCCTGATGTACCCTTGGTCACGTTTTAATGTCGTGAGCAGCCTGTGTTAGCTTGTAAGTAGCTAGAACATAGGCAGAAATGAGAAATACTTATGAACAGAATATATATTGGGAATGTTTCTTGGTGTCACGGATAAGACCTTCAAGTTCAATAATAAACTATAATAAAGTAAAATTATGGAAAGTACAGCATTCTGTAGAAAGGAGATGGCACATGTCATTTCTGAGACCTTAGATATTACTTAATCGCTGACACAAAATATTAACCATTGAAACAACACAGCATTGACTACTTAATTTTCTCCCTTGAATTAAGTTTTAAACCTTAATAGATAGTGGGTTAATTTAATAGATAGTTATTAGACAGTGGAGTAAACCTTAAGTGCTAGTGGAACAGGATAAGAAAAGTCCTCTAAATGTGACAATTCTTAAGAAATTGGTTCTTTGGTATTAAATCCACAAGGAGGGACCTAGCCAGGTAGCTCAGTTGGTTAGAGCATCATCCCAATACACCGAAATTGTAGGTTCAATTCCCAGTCAGGGCAATACAAGAATCAACCAATGAATACATAAATAAGTGGAGGCTTCTCTCACTCTTTCTCTCCCGCTCTCTCAAATAAAAAAAATTTTTTTTTAATTCAATACATAAGGTGGTCAGGTAAAAAGTACCAAGTAAAGAAAATAAAGTGTAGTAAATGCTCCTTCAATGCTCCCTTTATAAACTGGGGAAGAATCATATAAATCTAATTTTTAAAATAGTTTTCTTTTTAATGTCTTAAAAATTAAAACATTTAACTATTCTTCTCCATGTAAATGAGGAAGAGGACATTTCAAATGGGATCCACTGAACTTTCCGGCGCCATTCCTAAAATAACGCTGGAGAGAGAATAATGGATGGCTTCTTTGTAGTTTCTTAATGCAAAGTAAGCAGCTTTGCAAGGCTGAGCTGTCTCCACTGACCTAACCGCATTCTTTGCTCATTTGAGATGAAACAGAAATCATTTTTTCACAAACCACAATTTTATACCAAGGCACTGAGACTTTGTCCATTATAAATACCAATTCCTCTTATGTTCAGAAAAGTTAAGAAACATACAATGCACCAGGCCTTGTGTCATCGATATGAATTTGTTACTGTAAACTTTAACATCTGATTTGCCTCCCTCTGGTTATTTTTTAACCTATCAGTCATCACACCAAAACTCCGCCTGAATTTCTCATCAGCTGCCAACTTCTGCCTCACCTGTCAGGCTGTGTGGGGAAAATGGTTGTCCTGCATGCAAGCAACAACTCAGTGACCGAGACAGAGAAGCACATGCCAGGTCATCCTTCAACTACGAAATCCCCCTCTCATTTGTAATGACCTGGCAGGAGAAAGGCCATTCTGCTGCTGTGAAGCTAAGACTGTGGAGTTCCTAGGATAACCCCACCCACCCCTTTTTTAATGCTCACTTGAGGATATGTTATTTGATTTTTAGAGAGGATGGAAGGGAGGGAAGGAGGGAGTGAGAAAGAGAAAAAGGGGGGAGGGGAGAGAGAGAGATTGGTTGCCTCCAGTACACACCCCAACTGGGGATTGAACCCTCAACCTTTTGGGGAGAGAGAGAGAGAGAGAGAGAGAGAGAGAGAGAGAGAGAGAGAGAGACTGGTTGCCTCCAGTACACACCCCAACTGGGGGTTGAATCCTCAACCTTTTGGTGTAGGGGACGATGCTCCAACTAACTAAGCCACCCAGCCAGGGCAACCCTCCACTTTTGTCAGTTACTGGATCTGTGACTGAGCCTCAACTTAATCATCTGTGCAACAAAGATAACACCTACTTGCAGCTTTATTCTCAGAAGTAAGTAACATGTTTTAAACACTTGATAGGCACTTAATACACATAATTTATTAACCCGAATCAATTTTAAGCAAATGCTGGACATAACTGATAACATTTTTAAAAATCCCATGAAACTATAATTCAAGAACAGATTGACCATGTGCATACAGACAAAAACTTTTCCTCCTTAAGTTTTCAGATGATAATTTAATTGCTTGTTTAGAATTAAATCATGATCCTAATCTATTTGTTAATGACTTTGAGGCTTTAGAAATCCTCCTATATTAAGTCACAGTACTTCTTAGTATGTTAATAGTACTTAAAAATATTATCTAAAAATGTAGATACTGAAACTGATCAGCACTGGGGACTCAGAGTAGGAAATATTACTAATCTATAGCAAAATTTTGTTTATAATAGAAAAACAAACAAAAAAACAAATAAAATTTACCACACACATTTAGATGAATTTATTACAAAAATCAAAGTTTAAAAATTTGTACCATTAAGATTAGGATTTAACTATGCTATTGATGTTTTTTAGAATATTTCTTTGTATTAACACAATGTTATTCTTTCCTGACAGAGAGATCCAAATTGATCTAATTAATATCCTCATATTTAGACACAGTGGTAGCTCAGTATGCCATGACAAATGGCTACATATTCCAGGTATATTTAAAATAACCAGAATTCACTTAGGCAGCCAAACAGCTCCTCCCAACACCCACCGGGTTTTAGTTTCTTCCTAAACTGTTACAGGTTTTCATTACTTCATTTTCTGGGCAAGTTTTTGCACCTCTTGATCCTCACCTCCAGCGATTATAAGCTTCCCAGGTGATTACAACATGGAAAGTGCAAGTCAGGCTAAGATACACTATCCTAAATAATGACAATTGCTACAATGCAGAGTGAGAATAATGTAACACAAAGGTGCCAAAAGACAGTGAACAATTATTCTCTTAGAAATAGTGTCTTAGTAGCCATACCTCCAAATATGCCTGTTTCCTTTATTTTTTTTTCTATTTTATTAATATTTTACAGAGAGGAAGGGAAAGGGATAGGGAGTTAGAAACATCGATAAGTGTTAAACACCGATCAGCTGCCTCCTGCACACTCCCCATCAGGGATGTGCCCGCAACCAAGGTACTTGCCCTTGACTGGAATCGAACCTGGGACCCTTGAGTCCGCAGGCCAATGCTCTATCCACTGAGCCAAACCAGTTAGGGCTGTTTTCTTTCTTTAAATACCTATTCAAGAGACAAAGAAAAGGGTAGGAAAAGAAGAGGAAGACAAAAGAAAACAGGAACCTACTGGAAAAATAAGATTCCATCAGAGCCACTTTGAAATGCAAGAGACTGGTAGCTGAACCTGCCAAAGTTGGTAAAATCTAAATATTTAGAAAGTTAAAACGATTTCTGGCGAGGGAGGGAGTCAGGGAAGAGGATTAGGTAGCAAGAGCCCTGGATTAGGATGTAATGCTCCCTGAAGAGGGGATAGGATGTAATGCTGCCACAGAAGGCACAGAGAGAGGCAAGAGCTTTCCAAGATGCAACCAGGCCTGCCCTGCTCCTGTGAGATCTTCCTCAGGCACATGAACACACACAGAGGTCTCCTTGGATGATGAATGCCACTTCTCTTTCAGGAAAGGAGAAGGAGGACTGAGTTAGTTTCTTTAGGCAGTGGTTTTATATTTCCTTGGTTAATTAAATAAGCATTTGATTAACAAATACCTGCTTGGAACAAAATATATCATAAAACTAAAAACAGCATTCACACCAAAAGCACAAACTTACTCCTTAGAAAAAAATTCCAGGCAGAGCCCCTGCCACCCCCCGCGTTGGGTTGGACATGCGGGCATCCACTGAGTGGCGGCTCCACGTTTAAATTAAAAAAAAAAAAGAAAAAATGCCCAGGCTGGATGTTTGTGGCTAAAGATGACCATGGCAAAACTGGTAGATGTCGTTCCTCACTCACCTAATTGATTTGGAACAACCTGTACAAATGAGCTCATCATCATTTGGACCAATGTGTGTGGGGGGGGGGGGGGGGGGGGTTGTATTTTTGTGGCAGATTTGGAGAGGAGGATGGCCCAAAGTGAAAGGCAGGGCAGGGCCCAGCTGGCATGGTTGAGTGTTGACCTATGAACCAAGAAGTTATGGTTCGATTCCCAATCAGGGCACATGCCCAGGTTGTAGGCTCAGTCCCCCAGTGGGGAGCGTGTTGGAAACAGCCTCATCACTGATGTTTCGATCTCTCTTTCCCCTATCCCCCCCCACTCTGAAATCAATAAAAAATATATTTAAATAAAGAAAAAAAGGCAGGGCCTCTGAAGTCTCCTTGTAGCAAGGCCAAAGACCAAGAGAACATACAGGTGGGTATAAGAAGGCTCAAACATTTCATTTACCACTAGTGTCCAACAGCCATCAACTTCACTTGTTCCTCCACACATTATGGCAAACTGAAGCATGCTGGGGAAATATTTTGGTATATGCAATATCAAGCAAAGGATCTGGTTCTTCTACTTTGAGCAGGTCAGACATCAAATAATATTACACCATATTTGGGGGTGAGAGGAGGTTTGGTGACTGAATAATACATAAAACTAGAGGTCCAGTGCATGATTGGGGCTGGCGATAGACCACAGGAGGGCTACAGGGTGTGTCGGCCTATCTCACCCAGTCCCAATTGGCTATATCCCAGCAGCAAGCAAACCTACTAGTCAGAGCATCTACTCCCTGGAGGTCAGTGTGCGTCATAGTGACTGCTCAAACAGTCGAAGGAATGGTCAGACACAGCATATTAGGCTTTTATTATATAGGAGTATATAGGACTAGAGGCCCAGTGCATGGATTCATGCACTGGTGGGGTCTCTTAGCCTGGCCTGTGCCCTCTTCCAATCTGGGAGCCATCAGGGGATGTTGGAAAGCCGGTTGCAGCCCGATTCCCGCAGGCCAGGTGGAGGGACCCCACTGATGCACAAATCTGTGCACTGGGCCTTTAGTATGCATATAAAATCATTGGATAATCTCGTCCTGCCCTCCCCCCTGGGATGCATCAGTGTGTTCTGTACGTTGAGTGCCTGCCCCCTGGTGGTCAATGCATGTCATAGCTACCGGTTGAACAGTCACTTAGACTTTTGTATATCCTACTAGAGGCCTGATGCATGAAATTAATGCAAGAGTAGGCCTTCCTTCCTCCAGCTGCTGGCACTGGAACCCGGAACCTGGGCTTCCCTCGCAGTCCTGGCTTCGCCTGGAAGGATGTCTGGTCTAATTATCATATTATGCTCTTATTGTTATAGAGAGGATATTCTTAAAGTGCCTTTCATCACACTGTCTTAGTCTTCTTTCTTTATTCTTTTCCTTAAGAAAATCAATAGTAATTCAATGAATATTTACTGAGTGCCAACTTCCTCAACGAATTATGTATTTGCTAAGGAGAATATTTAGAAAATCCTGAGGGAGTTATACTTATTGAATGAACCTAAATGACACATCATTTGTTTTGTTATATTGTTAAGCAAATTTTTAAAAGGAAAGGAAGTAGCAAACATATATTGATGAAGGTAAGAAGTGAACTATAAATCAGTGCTTAATATATTGACATCTAGCCCTACCAGGTTTGGCTCAGTGGGTAGAACCTCGACCTGAGGACTAAAAGGTCCTGGGTTCAATTCTAGTCAAGGGTACATGCTTGGGTTGCAGGCTCGATTCCCAGTGGGGGGCATGCAGGAGTCAATCAGTGGTTCTCTCTCATTATTGATGTTTCTGACTCTCTCTGCCCCTCCCTTCCTCTCTGAAATCAATAATTAAAAAAAAAATCTATAAAATAAGCATAAAAGCACATGCAATTAAAAAAAATTGTTGACATCTAATTGCAAATCCTTTTCTAAGAAGAGGGAAGATTAAACAAACACATTTTAAAAGTAAATACTAAGTTACTCATGTATAAACTAAAGGCCCGGTGCTCAAAAATTTGTGCACTCAGGGAGGGGTCCCTCAGCACAGCCTGTGACCTTTCACAGTCTGGGACCCCTTGGGGAATGTCCACCTGCTGCCTTAGGCCCGCTCCCCAGGCGATCAGGCCTAAGCTAGCAGTCAGACATTCCGGGAGCCCTCAGGGGTTGTCCACTTGCCAGTGGGGAGCAGGCCAAGGCTGCAGTTGGACATTCTTAACGCTGCTGAGGAGGCAGGAGTGGCTCCCTCCACCAACGCTGCACTGGCAGCTGGCAGCCTGGCTTGTGGCTAAGCAGAGCTCCCCCTGTGGGGGTGGACTGACCAGCAGGGGGCAGCTCCTGCATTGAGTGTCTGACCCCTGGTGATCAGTGTGTGTCATTCCCAGTGACCAGTCATTCCCAGTCGTTCTGCTGTTAGGGACAATTTGCATATTACCCTTTTATTATATAGGATTGAGGCCTGGTGCATGGGTGTGGGTCCCACTGGGGTGCCTGGCCAGCCTGGGTGAGGGGCTGAGAGCTGTTTTCAGGCTGGCCACACCCCCTTCAGGGTGGGGGTCCCTCCTGGGGTGTCTGGCCAGCCTGGGTGAGGGGCTGAGGGCCATTTTCAGGTTGGCCATGCCCCCCAGCAACCCAAGCTCCCAGCTTGTCCCCCTTTTTTTCCTGGGATTTATCTATCTTCTATAATTGAAACTTTGTAGCCTTGAGCAGAACCGAGGGCTAGCCAAGATAGGCAGGAAGCTTGGCTTCCTCCATTGCCAGGGGCAACCCAAGCCTCCTGCTCGCTCCAGCTCCATGGCCACTGCCATCTTTGTGAAGGAGTGAGGGAATTGTGGTTAATTTGCATATTAGTATTTTATTAGATAAGATGCAAAGGTAAAACAAAGTTAAAGGTTGTTATACACTGAAACTAAGTTTGCCAAGTAAGTTATTTATGTTTTAATATATAATGATTTCTATAAAAACCATTACATTATTTTCTTGCACTTATTTATAATTTGGTGCACTTATCAACATATATCATTACTTACAAAATCCAAATCATAGTATAAAGTCATCTCTTACTTCATATTATAGAAGAATGCATCATCCCATGTCAGTACATATTCATGCATCTTCATACAAATAGATGTAGTTTGTATGATGGTCCACACTTTAATTAACCCCATTTTGAATATCACAGAAATTTAAACCAAACATGATGTAATTTGTATGGTGCTGCCCCTGGGATCAGCCTATACACTTCCTCTAATCATAGTAAACAGGCCATGATTAGAGGAACACAGCTGAGGAAGAAAACTGCCACTCTCAGCATTTTTCTGCATCCCAGGGCCACTATCCATCAAGAACCAGGACAAATGTGACAACCATTCTCCAATTAGTAACCAAGAAGTTAAATATACATTATGTTAAACAAATAGTCATGACAAAAATCTCAGCCTCAATTGTCATACTAAACTCACTTTGCTCTGTTGCTTTATTTCAGCAGTTTTCAACCTTTTTCATATCATGGCACACATAAACTAATTACTAAAATTCTGTGGCACACCAAAAAATATATTTTTTATTAATCTAACATAAAAAATAGTATGTTTAATTGAGTTACAAATAAATAATAATAGTAATTATTGACCCTTTTTGTGCCAAAATGACTTTTTAAAAATTCAGGTGCCAAAACTTGTATATAAGGATTTCTGAGATCAAGAATTAACCAATCAGACACAACCTTATTATGCAAGGTGACCAGTAAGATGCAACTCTATTATGTGACCTATGTATACTAATAAAAGGGTAATATGCTAATTAGACCGGGTTGACTGGACATCTTCTGGACATCCGACTTCCTTCCAGACCGTTAGGGGGCGACCAGGCCAGCAGGGACCAGTTAGGGGGCAATCAGGCTGGCAAGTAGAGGCAGTTAAAGGTGATCAGGAGATCAGGGGCGCAGTTAGGGGGCAACCAAGTCAGCAGTGGACCAGTTAAGGGCAATCAGGCCATCAGGGAGGCAGTTAGGGGGCAACCACGCTGTCAGGGGGCAGTTAGAGGGCAATCAGGCAAGCAGGGGGGAAGTTAGGAGGAGACCAGGCCAGCAGGGGGGCAGATAAGGGGACCAGGCCAGCAGGCAGAGGTGATCAGGGGCGATTAGACTGGTAGGCGAGCAGTGAGGAGCCAGCAGTCCTAGATTATGAGAGGGATGTCCTGCTGCTGGTTTAGGCTGAATCCCACATGAATTAGGCATAAACTGTCAGTCAGACTTCCCCTGAAGAGTCCCAGATTGGAGAGGGTGCAGGCCAGGCTGAGGGCCCCTCCCAGTAACCGAATTTTGTGCACCAGACCTCTAGTATATTTATGATTCAAGATAGGACATTCACACCAGATGGCTATTGTGTTGGCTGTTGTCTTTTTTTTTTTTTTTTTTGACAATCTAAGGAAAAAGAGGTAAAAAGTCAGGTATTACATGATTTAAAAATTCTTGTGGCACACTGATTAAAAATTACTCCTTTATTTTATTATGCTAATCACTTCTAATCTAGCTTTGTGATTTGCAGTATTTTCTGTCCTTTATTGGTAAAACTGAAACAAGAATGTATGTGACAGAATGATGGTAGTACTGGAATAATGGACACTTTATTTAAATACTAGAGGCCCAGTGCATGAAATTCATGCACTCAGGGAGGAGGGCCCCTCAACCTGCCCTGAGCCCTCTCACAGTCCGGAAGCTCCCCTCTGGGGAGTGGGCCTAACTGGGCATTCGGACATCCTTAGTGCTGCGGTGGAGGCAAGAGAGGCTCCCGCCACTAACGCTGGGCTCGCCAGCCATGAACCCAGCTTGTGCTCAAGCGGCGCTCACCCTGTGGGAGCACACTGACCACCAGGGGACAGCTCCTGCATTTGAGTGTTTGCCCCCTGGTGGTCAGTTCACGTCACAGCAACCGGTCATTCCGTGTTCAGTAGATTTGCACATTAGCCTTGTATTATATAGGATTCTTTTCCTCTCTTCATTTAGTCAGCAAACCTCTATAGGGTGCCTACTATGTGCCAAGATACCAGTGTGCCCAGAGGAACAACACAGAATCTTTTACTGTCAAGTTATTTGCTTAAGCATAATTAAGTAAAATAAGTGTTTTTCGATTTAAATTCACCTATAAAAATACTACACATGATTAAAAAAGAGGTCTAGTAACATAGGAAGAGCATAAGACGAAAGCCAAGTCCACTTCCCTTTCTCATTGACTCTCAATTTCATTCCTCAGATTTTTATGCATATTTGTGTATATTGATATATGCATATATACATTTTTTTAAATCATTTTTTCAATACTCTTGTGCTTCTTGATGTTTTTCACTTCTGACACTTTATCTTTGAAATCTTTTCGCATCAGCACAAGATTCTACCTCAGTCTTTTTAACAGTTAATAGACAATGCAAAATAATCCTCAAAACTACTCCAATTTATACTTCCACCAACGTTATTTCCCCACATTCTCTAGCACTGAGATGGCTCAGAAATTTTAATGTCTCAATAAAAAAGATTAAAGAGGTAACCATTGCTGTTTTCTTTCTTCAGTTATGAGTACACTTAGGCATTTTTCCCAGATGTTTCCTGAAAGAAGTGGCTAAGAAACATGTCTTTTGTTTCAAATTTTCTGTTTATGCCCTTTATCTACCTTATGGAATTATTTATCTTTTTTATTGATTTGCAAGACCTCTTTTAGCATTGCTGAAATTGGTACCTAAAGGATAACAAGTAAGATTTAAAGTCTTTTTATTAACAGCACATAGGATTTGTTTACTACTTATTACACACACACAAACACATGTGTGCGCGCAACATTACTGGATACCTTGATTTTCATCACTTTTGTATATGTGTGCATAAAATGTTTAAGATGTAGTGTTAAGTGAAGAAATCAATATATAGAACATTATGAATTGTACACTACCATCTGTTTAAAATTAGTATATATACATATATATAGCTAGATATAGTAGACCCTCATTTTTTATAGACACTATATTTGCAAATTCTTTCACTCACCAAAGTTTATTTCTAACCACAAAATCAATACTCAAAGTACTTCCAGGTCATTTATGGCCATGAACAGCGTGGCAAAAGATTTGAGACGCGTGAGGTGTCTTACGTGCCCAGCTGCAATCAAACGAGGCGATGGTTTCTCTGCCTCTTGTTGGTGCTCATACTGTAAGAGGTGTACTTTTGAGGTCTTCTTTAATGCCATGTCTATTGCTTTTTTTTTTTTTTTTGCTTTATTTGTTAGCCAATTTGCTATCTAAAATGACCCCGATCCCTGGCCATGTGGCTCAGTTGGGTGGAGCAAGCTCCCATACACCAGAAGGTTGTAGGTTGTAGGTGTGATTCCCAGTCAGAGAACACACCTAGGTTGTGAGTTCGATCCTGGGTTGAGGTGCCTATGGGAGGCAACCAACTGATGGATGTTTCTCGCTCACATGATGTTTTTCTCTCTCTCTAAAAATCCAGAAACACATATCCTCAGGTGAGGATTAAAATAAATAAATTAATTAAATGACCCAGAGTCCTGAAATGCTGTCTAGTGTTCCCAAGCAAAGGCAGAAACTTCACAGGTTAAGATAAGCTTAATTTAGGCATGAGTTAGAGTGCCATTGCCTGTGAGTTCAGTGTTAATGAATGAACAACATACAAATGACCCTTCACCATGAGGAGTCCACCTTCTAACGACGGTGTAATGTAACTACAGTCGCCACTCTGAATTCACAGATTCCCGGTCCTGGGGAGTGGACCCTTGAACAACCTGAGTTCAAGCTGCACGAGTCAATTGAAATGCAGGTAATTGACAAAAATCCATGTGTAAGTGGAATTATGCAGTTCAAACTTGTATCGTTCAAGGATCAACTGTATATTATATAAGGTGTCTTTAAACAGATACTGATACAAACATAAAACAAATTTATATGTATTGATCAGCTGTCAAAAATGCTGTGACCGGAGGATTGCGGAACCCTAATACTGTATTTCCCAAGTGTAATGGTTCAGTATTCGTTAATCTGGTGTTTGTGGTGACTTTATACAACAGAACTGCCACAGACAATGAGAATCGGCTGTACTCATAATTGTGTTTATGTTCAGAGAACTGCTCTGTGAGGATATGCTGGTTACCCACAGGGAGGGGCACTGTGGTTGTGGGAGGGGCATATTCCTTCACATTGACTACCCCTTTCCGTGCACATACCCTTGTGTACACTTTTAATTTTAAAGCATTCTTATTTTTAATTTTTTTTAATGAATAAAATTATAATTGAGAAAATACACTAAAAAAAGTGAACAGTAGAATGGTGAATGTTTTTAGAGACTATCCACAGTAGAATTACAAAGGTAATAAGCAATTAAATATCAAAGTTCTCCCTTAATTTTAGTCAGACTCAGTAAAGCTTTATGTGGTTAATTCAAGGAGCTGTAATGAATCATTTTGCTGAAAATAGACATTTTGTATGATTTTTTTCCCACCGAAAATTCTTTTTGCCATTTTTCTTCCTATGTTCTGCTACAAATATAAAACAAAGGAGAATCCTGAAATGCTTCTATGTAGACTCTGAACTAAAGACAAATGAAGTCGCCTGACCAGTGTGGCTCAGAGGTTGAGCATCGACCTATGAACAGGAGAACCCTGGTTCAATTCCTGGTCAGGGCACATGGCCAGGTTGTGGGCTCGATCCCCAGTGTGGAGCACGCAGGAGACAGCCAACTGATGATTCTCTCTCATCCCTGATATTTCTTTCTCTCTCTCCTTCTCCTTTCCTCTCTATTATCAATAAAAATATATTTTAATAAATACAAATAGAGTCATATTTTGGTTAAGGAAACATCTACTGGCAGTTTCTCCACCTCATTTAACATTTATAATTTCGATTGTTAATCACATTGGTTCTTTCATCAAATCATCTCCTGGAGTGTGGGGGGAGTTAACAGGCACCTTCACTCGTGACTGGCCAGGCTTCCGTGTTTAGGAGGCTGCATTTGCTCTCTTTTTTTTTTTTTAGAAATTTTATTTATTCATTGAGAGAGAGACAGAGAGACAGATTTGTGATTCCACTTGTCTATGCATTCACTGGTTAATTCTTGTATGTGCCCTGACCAGGGTTTGAACCCACAACCTTGGTGTAGCAGGTAGGTGCTCTAACCCACTGAGCTACCTGGCCAGGGCCACATTTGCTTTCTTAAGATGAAAACTCCACAACAATGAATGCTTAATCACTTAAATTAATTCCAATGACATAGGAACACAAGCTCAGAATCTGGATTTATAACACCAGACTAATAACATTTTAAGGTACCCAGAGCACAACACATGACATAACAAATTCTACCCTTTACTGAACTTCTATTGTATGTCAAGCACTTGACAGATATCATTAAGTCAGATCCTCACAACTCTGAAAAACAGTTAGTTACTGTGATACTCATTCAAGACAAGGAACCTGAGTCTTCAAGGGGTGAATAATTTACTGCCTCCGTAGTAAGTAGCAGAGCTGAGATCTGAACTAGACGTTTGTGTTCAAGGCCATGTAGAGAAAAACCAGCTTCCTAGGAACAAGTATGAACCAGATCACTTTGATAAAAATAATACAGCACCATACTGAGAATAAAATGAACCCCAAACTATCAGATATGACTCAAATATCTGACAAATGTGTAATCAATCTGACAGGTGTTCAGAAGTAAGATAAAACAGAAAGCAGAAGCCCTTCTGGTGCAAAACCACAGTTCCTCTGAGGTAGGGAAGGGAGACAGATATTCCTGGGGAGAGAAACAAGAGGAAAAGCGTGGACTGGAAAACATCTGAGAGATAGGAAGTGGTTCCATCTGCCAGGTAATAAGCTACAGTATGTAGGAAAAGAGAGAAGTACCTATGAGACTGGAGTGGTGAGTTGAGGTCACATTGCCAAATCTCAGCTCTGCCACTTTATACCTCAAATATCAGGCTGAAAATTTTGAGCCAATGCAATAGACAGTTTGGGAGCAATGAAGAGTCTTGAGGCAGAGTTGTAACACAATGTTTCTGCTTGCTTACTGAGGAGATAAAAAGTATTGTTGATTAGGAACGCTGCTGTTATGCTGAAAACAAGGCAAGATAATAACGGCTGCTCCTAGTCATCCCACTAAAACGACCTTTTATGGTGGGCTTATAGAGTGCTGGGCATTTTGTAAGCAATTTATACATCCATCTAGTTTAATTCTTACCATAGCCTAATTTGATTATCTCAATCACACGCTTACAAATGAAGGCCAAATTTAATAAATGTGCTCAAGTTCACCAAACCATTCAGTAGCTGAAGGAGATCTAGAATTCAGTGTGTCTGAATCCGCAGATGCCGGACTGCTTCTCTGGTGACAGGTTCCAGGCAGGGAAAGTTTAGGCCAGGGCTTAGAAGAGGAAAATTGCATTTACAGCAGGAGTATTATGACCCAGGCACTAGATAAATGTGTTCACATAATTTAGCCATCACAAGCGTACCAGCGAGATGCCATGAAAATCTGTCAGAAGAAAGAAAACCGGATGGAAGACAGGATGGAAGGCAAGCAGGTAGGCTGCTCATTTCTGATGAAAGGGTTTCCAGAAACGAAGGCAGCATGTGATGTTTCTGCGCATTTAATCTCTACAGTCTCCGTCTAAATTGTGGCAAAGTACAAACCTGTGCGGCAGGTTTGACCTTTCGAAAAAAGAGAACCGGCTTCTAACTAGTTGGACAAGATTGTTTGCTTGGTATCTGCAAACAGTGAACTCAGATGGCATCGCTCTCCAACATCTCAGGTGAAAGTGGATGTGAAACACTAGAATGGGATTACAGCAATACCAGGGACGCTGTTTTAGTTAAACCAGACGGCATTGTCATTCCATTGGCCACACAATGTGCATTGTCAATTTCACAGAGTTCACCCTAAATATTATTTGGGTTTGTGAGAGCAGAGCGCCCTCCCATTATGTCCCTACCTCATTGACCTTGTTCCTTCCTGCCTAACAAGAGCGACTCCAATTCCTCTATCTGGCTTCCCTGATGCCAATCTACCCTCATGTCCCAATATCACTCACCACAACCCATGTAAACCTCAAGCCTGGCTGAGTCTCCTCACAGCTACCGATGCTTCTTCTGTCCTGTGTGTTAGTAGGGTGGATGGGAATGAGCTGGCTTGTCCTGCTCGCAGGGGTATGCGTTAGCCATTCTCTTTAACCTGCGGCTCAGTGGCTGGCTGGGCAGAGCATGGCTGCTGGTCTCAAGAGCTGGAGATCTAATCCCAGTTCAGCCACACACTTGCTGTGCAGCAAGTGAATCACGTGTCTGAGACACAGTTTCCTCAACTACAAAATAATCGTACGCCTTCCTGTCAGGATTATCAGGAGGCTTATGAAATGAGGTATGTGGAGGTTGCCAGGTAACACCTGCTTTGAAAAAGCAAACATTTACCCACACATTGGAAAGAATCCAAGATAAATTCCTAGGGACAACCCTGCAGCCTTGGCCTGTAGCCTCTGGTCCATCAGGGGAGGTGGGAAGGCGGGTGGCCTTCTCCAAGCAAGAAGACTAATTGGGCTTCTCTGTATTCCTAGTAAGTTATCAACTGATCATCCTGTTTTCAATACCCCGCCGCCTCCTCTATCAGGAACAGAGAGCCCCAGCACTCGTGAGACCACTTATCAACAAAAGACCAGCTCAGAGCTGATCTTTGGGGGAAAATGCTGCCACCATTTTCTATACCCTGTGAGTTCCAGCATGCTCCTGAAACAGGAATTTAAGGGATAAAATAGGACAGGTTTTATGAAATTTTGGAAATTAAGGGACCATGGAGGAAGCACAGGGCTGCAGAGCAGCAGAAGGTATATTTCCATAGACTTGGGGAGCTGGAAAGCTGCAACAGGTACATTTCCATAGAATGAGAAAGCTGGGGACAGCAAAAGGTGTATATTTACAAAATAAAGAGGAAGCCATTCATTCAGAAGAAAACCTAAAGGGAATAGGTAAACAATAAGGAAGGAGAGGGGGGAGTGAACCTCACTTATCCCAGGGATACTCAACCTTTGAGCCTAGGAGTTACCATAGTAACCAGTCTAAGGGAACAGTGACCAATCAAAGGGGATATCAAGGCATCAGGGTCTGCAGCTTTTATAAGCCATAGGGAAGAGGAACTCAGTGGGACCCTTTCCCCCTTCCCACATGGGAGTCCATTCTGTGGGACTCTTTCCTGCTCCCCACATTAGAGTCTGTACTTGTTCTTCAATAAATCTCCACCTTTGCTATACCACTTTCTGTCCATGGATTCATTCTTCAATTCCAGAGGGCAAAGAATCCGGATTCCAGTCCAAAAATTCTGTTTCACTCCCAGGTGAGGTCACTGGGCAGTGGCATGAGCCAATGAATTTGGCCCCTGAACTCTAGTTCTCAGCCAATATATTACTGAATTTCCTCCAAAGGTTCCTATATGTCTTTCTTCTAGGACCTTGTTTGTTCTTTAGTTTACTGACAGGAAAATCATCCCGCTCTCTTGAAGAATTAGACAGCAGCTTTCTGAAATAAGAATTTTAGGGGAATATAGGCAGGTTTAGGGAATTTTTAGAATTGGGGGGTCCATGGAAAAAACGCAGTGCGAGAAGGTACATTTCCATAAGACAAAAGAGCTAGGAGAAGGTACATTTCCATAACACAAGAAAGCCAGGCTCAGTTACATTTCCATAGGACAAGAGAGACTTGGAGAAGTTATGTTTACATAAGACAAGGGAACTGGGAGTAGCCAAAAGGTCTATATTTACAAAATAAAGAAAGCACAGAGGGAATAGGAGGGCAATGAGGGAGAAGGGCCTCAGGAGTTACTATAGTAACCAACTCAAAGGGAATATTGACTAATCAAAGGGAATATTAGGACACAGGGACTTGCAGGCTTTATAAACTGGGAACAGGAAGTTGGCAGGACTCTTTCCCCTTCCCCAAGTGGGAGTCTGTATTTGTTCTTTAATAAATGTCCACCTTTGCTATACCACCTTCAGTCCGTGGATTCATCCTTCGACTCCGGCAGACAAACCATCCTGCCCAGGGGAACACCGCATGTTCCAATCCCAAAATCACGTATCATTCTTTTCAGATAACAAGAATTCATCTAAGTTCTTATGCTTCTACTTTTGCCCAGGCTGACAGGAAGCAATCGAACTGCACAGCCTCCTAATCCCAGCATCCTTTAAACCACCATGGTTAGTACATAGGAAAGCATGCATGTTATAGTAATTGTTAAGTTAGCATAAGTAAAACTTCATTTTGATTTGTGTGTAATCCTTAGACTCCATATTAGAATCTGTGTGATATCCTTACCTAAAGATGTAAGTTGTTTACCTATCTGAGAACTGTCCTAACCTTACCTGTAAGGACAAAACACTGTGCCTGAGAGCCGCTGATAGACCACCATGCACACACCCATCTTTGGGTATAAAAGAAAGAGTTTAAGCGCGGAAGTTAGACACCTGTCTGCCCTCCACAGACTCATCTCCAACTGCCAACCTACTCTGCTCTGCCTCCGTACCTTCAAGGAGCTGCACGAAGCCAGCCTGCGAGGCCACTCACTCTCCGAACGTCTTGTGCATGGTGTGTCTCAGTGAGCGTCTTCGGGTGAACTTCCCAGGGACTGAAACCCATCAGGACTTGCTAAATAAACCGTGTGTGATTCGCTTGCAACAAACTGTTTGTCTGTCTATGTTATTTACTTAGAGGCTCGGCTAAGAATAGCAATGATCTGTGCTCAGTAAGAACTATAATAAGTACTGTCACTCATTCAGAGCTGGTAATATACCTTAAGTGAAAGAGTGCAGTCACCTGCAATACGTCCCTAGAAATTTGGGACGATGCAATATTCCCTTTCTATTACCTTAAAAGTAAACTCTCGGTTCTCCTGCTCTCAAGGTGCCTGCCTCTAAATGGGGTAGTATTTCTCAAAAGAGAAATACTTCGCAACGAGATTTTCTTTTCCGAGTTCCTATAATTCCTATATTCCGGCACTTGAACATTGTTCCGCGTTATGGCTTCCTACCTGCATTTTGTAAGGACATTAACCGTCCTGAATGGATCGCAATTCAAATAGATTTGAAGAGATATTTACAGAGAGTCCGTGTACCAGTCTTAGGACGTTGCCTTCTTTGTCTTCTCACCTGTCTCCTGACACACTCTGGCCTTTTAGTAATCACCCCTTGGTTTCACCAAGAACAGACTGAACAGCTTGGATGCACATAGCTGCCGAAGAAGACCAAGGTGACTGAGGCTAAAACATCAGGTGCACTGGGACACACCTTCAGTTCCCTGACTTAATCCCATCTGCAAAAGACAATCATGATTAAGATTTTGATGCACACAGTGAAAATTATGCTAATTGTATATGTTTGTGTGTATGTGTTGATAGTGTGTATATGTTTTACAAATTAGCCACGCTGTCTTATAGGCCAATAATGAGAATAGACAGTATCTCCTACAAGGAACACGGATTAGAGGTACATAGAACTAATTCTTCTAGGTAAAGGATTAAAAACGGGGAAGCAAGAGCCCTTATGAATATAATCCATCTGAAGCCAATTCCAGCCTGTCAGCAGGGCTGAATCATCTGGAAATGGCTGAGGGCATTTCCCCAAACCTGCAAAGGATGCCTAAATGATTGCTTGCTGCCAGACAGCTGAGGGCATTTCAATCTACGTTATTGCCTCCTACTGGCCAAACAGATTTCCAAAGGCAGTTTCCCCCAATCTGACAATGGATTCTGTATATTAAACCTTGCCTTTGATGTATACCTACTTTTCCTTAGGACAATTTGTGTTAATAAAAAGCAAGGGGCCCAGAGAGACAGAAGAACTTAGTTCCTTTAGGTAAGTCTTCTCTGGCTCCCCAGAATGCCTTCCAAAATTATGTTTCATCTCTAGGCTCTTTATTAATTTACACACAGCGCCTTCTCTAGATTCCTGAACCCCTTCTAGCTGCAGGATTAAGACCACGAACCATAATCCACACTTATCATGGTTGCTCAGTTGAGTGATGACCTTTCTTCTTGAGAAATGTGATATGACTTTACTTAGGTTAAAATAAATTCTTGCAAAAATAAATATTTGCATTGAGAACTTAAAATTTCTAGTTTTTGTTTGTTTTGTTTTTGTTTTTTACTGTACACGATGCAACGGGCTTTTCAGTCTTCTCACAGTGAATCCATGGATACATGTCCCCTGCAATATGGGCACTTTTCATCTGACCCTGATGCTACACAGTGCAGAGGAGCACATGGAAACCAACAACACTGCCCAATCCCCCACAAATGCTTTTCTTCAGGCTCAAAGAAAAAGAGGAAAAGCAGAATTTGGAGTCACACTGGCTTTTCACACCGCATTTGTTCAGGTGACACCTTCCAATCAGCAGCCCTATGCAGAATGAACCAGTAAGTCTGTGTAAGAAAGTGCAGAAAGCACAGCAGGCATCACCCTGCTAGTATACCATTTCATCTTTATCTGCTTATCTGTGTAGTCATGTAACACCTCTGACCGGCCTCAACTACACAAATAGCTCTGTGGCTTAGTCAGGTGTGAGAATGAGCACAAACAGGGAAATATGAACTCAGGCTGTCAAAGCCCAGGAGCAGGCAGCAATAGAAGCAGCCAGAATGTGATCCCAGCAAACCAATCCGCTCTCTGAGTGCAAATCGCAGGACAGCAGTAGCAGCGCCAGGTTCCCTTAATGCCTCTGATGATAACCCAACTAGTCATTTTCTCTTCCTAGCACATCCATATCTGAAACACTTCTAAACACTCCTGAGCATTTATTAGAGCCAATGAGAATAAAATCTTTACCTGATTTCTAGATCTGCAGGAAGCCATTGTAATGTAATTTACCCTATTATGCAATAAGGCCATGTCACTCAGCCTATGGCTGCGTTCTGCCAAAACAGCCTCCTGAAGTGTAAAAAATTCCCTTGGTTAACTAGTTGGTTCTTTTATAAGATGCTTTGGCAAAAAATAAGGTGAAATGACATTACTACCTTCAATGCAAATTAAATGTATCCAGATATAAAGTCATTTTTAAGTAAATAATTTAAAAAATATTTTTTATTGATTTTTTAGGAGAGAGGAAGGGAGAGGGAGAAGGAAACATAGGTATGAGAGAGAAACACCAATCAGTTGCCTTCCAAATGCTCCCTGACCCCGACCCTGACCCTGACCCCATCCCCAACGCCAACCCGGAACCTGGAACCTGCAACCTGGGTATGTGACCTGACCAGGAGTTTAACCGGTGACCTTTCGGTGCAAGGGATGACATTCAACCAACTGAGCCACACAAGCCACAGCAAAGTACATACTTTTTATAACAATAAATGCTGTCAATTTTGAACATGAGTCAAAAGTAAATATTAAATGTCCAGATGGGCCCTAACCGGTTTGGCTCAGTGGATAGAGCGTCAGCCTGCGGACTCAAGGGTCCCAGGTTTGATTCCGGTCTAGGGCATGTACCTTGGTTGCGGGCACATCTCCAGTGTGGAGTGTGCAGGAGGCAGCTGATTCATGTTTCTCTCTCATCGATGTTTCTAACTCTCTATACCTCTTCCTTCCCTCTCTGTAAAAAAAAAAAAATCAATAAAATACACTTAAAAAATAAAATAAAATAAATGTTCCGATGGTATTTTTTGCCTGTGGCCATACTAAACTAAATAGGACTTCCTTCGAGCTTGGGTTTCTTTCCTTATGAGCTTGGCATCCTAGTGTCAACACATACTCATGAGACTGAATCCACTTTCCTTCCATTGCACCAGTCATAGCCATAAAATACACAGGAATAGAATATATTGAAAGCAAAGGAACCTGTCATATATATATATATATATATATATACCAAAATCTTTATTTACATTTATACTCTCTCTAGAGTTGTTATCTAATCTAATAAAAGAGTAATATGCAAATTTACCATTACACCTAAGCCATGCCCACCAGCCAAGCCATGCCCACCAGCCAATCAGAGTGGCTGTATGCAAATTAACCCAGCCAAGATGGAGGCCGGGTAGCCACGGAGCTAGAACAAATAGGAGGCTTCAGTTACACCAGCGATGGAGGAATCTGCCTGCCTAGGCTGGCAGTGGCCTTCCGCTCAAGGCAACAAAGTTTCAATTATAGAAGATAAATAAACCCCAGAAACCTGATTCCAGCCAGCCTCACTGGGACGTTGGGTCAATGGGAGCTGTGGCCAGCCTGTAAACAGCCATCAGCCCCTACCCAGGCCGGCCAGGCACCCCAGGGTGGGGGACACCCACCCTGAAGGGACCCTGAAAGGGATGTGGTCAGCCTGCAAACAACCATCAACCCCTCACCCATGCTGGCCAGGAACCCCAACGGGAACCCCACCCTGATCCAGGACACCCTTCAGGGCAAACCAGCAGACCCCCACCCATGCACCAGGCCTCTATCCTATATAATCCTGTATAATAAAAGGGTAATATGCAAAATGACCCTAACAGCAGAATGACTGGGAATGACTGGTCACTATAACACACACACACCACCAGGGGGCAGATACTCAATGCAGGAGCTGCCCCTGGTGGTCAGGGCACTCCCACAGGGGGAGGTCTGCTCAGCCACAAGCCAGAAGGCTGATAGTACAGCGGTGGGTGTGGGAGCCTCTCCTGCCTCCTCAGCAGCGCTAAGGATGTTCAACTGCAGCTTAGGCCTGCTCCCCACTGGCAAGTGGACATCCCCCGAGGGCTCCCTGGCTGCCAGAGGGATGTCTGACTGCCATCTTAGGCCCAATTGCCCAAGTAACGGGCCTAAGCCAGCAGGTGGACATCCCTCAAAGGGTCCCAGACTGCGAGAGGACACAGGCAGGGCAGAGGGATCCCTCCTCCCCCGAGTGCACAAATTTTTGTGCACCAGGCTTCTAGTATTTATGTATAAAAATCAATCCCAAGAAATTTAATGCAGTGAATGAGCACAATTATTTCTATTGGGTGCAATTAACTCCTTCCTTGCTATCTACTAAGCAAACATTCCCTCTTCAATTTTTCTAATGGGATCTTATGGACCATGTAATTTCAGAATCTGTACATTCCATGTATACTTTCTGCTTCCAGCAGAAGTAAAATATATACTTAAACTAAAAAGACAAACAGAACATTGTGGGGCTCATTCATGATTGAGACATAAAAGTACAATGTTCTTACCTATAAAATGAGGATGAAAATTCCTGCCCCATAGGGTTGCAATGAAGGAACCATGAGAGAACATGAATGTATTGTATAAAATGTTAAATACTGACACCTTTAGAATCAATGATAAAAACACAACTAAAACTTATAGATAGTGAATACCTTGCATACATTAACTCATTTAGTCAACTCAACAATGCTCTTGGGTCAGTCTTATTATTTTCCTCATTTTACAAATGAGGAAGGTGAAGTGTAGGAGATGAATGATACACTCTGAGAGCAGTGATCTCGGTACTTTGTCAATGATGACTCAAAGTGTAGAAATCTCCTGTGATGCAATGGGTAGAACTGTTCTTTCTTAATCATTTGTACTTTGTTTAGACATTATTCTTTCACTTCCACTAGAAGGTTAGTATTTAGAGCTCTATCTTTAGCGAGTAAGGAGTAAGTTACACAATAATTTACATTTAACATCACTACACATAAATCAATGTTTCCACTTTTTCATAAGAACATTCTGTTTGTGAAGGGTCCCGTAAAAAGTTCCAAAATGAATTTTATAGCAGACTTAAATCTTTTCTTTCTTCTCAGGGTGTATGTTCTTATACCAGCACAGTTGAGGACCACCTAACAGCCAACCCCCGTCCTTTTCGAACAGAAAACTTCACCTCATATTGTTTGTCGGGCAACGTGCCTGGCCCTGAGAAACAAAGCAAGACTGGTAGTAGAAGCATCTCAAGGCCATGGATATCTTTATCGGCAGTCTAAGGGTAGGCAAAGCAAGCTCTCTTTGCCAGTGAATGATCCAGGAGTGAGGCCTGTGACCCAGTGAGATGAAGCTTTGGCCAGTAAGATGAAGAAATCGCAGTAACAGAAACAAATCCCTATGTAAACTGACTAAGGGTAAGTTAGTTTCGAAGCTTCTCCTTGATGAAGAAGAGAACTAGAAGAAGGCTCCTTTGTTGCTGCCCCTTTCCCTCTTCTTGGGAAGCTGGAGTAAGGATAGATGTTTGGTTGGCAGCTCTCTGTGACCATGAAGGAAACTCTGCTGATAACATTAAGAATGGCAAGACAAAAACTCCGACAGCACCTGGATCATTGATGACATCTTTAAATCCCTGCACAACCACAGAGATTTCTAACCAGACTTATTTTTATATGAAATAGTCAAATGTTTCTGTTTAATTACATTTGCTCTTGAAATTGAAAGCACCTCAACACAGTTCCATGATTGGTGGATATAAACTGATGAGTATTATCAAAGAGGATATAATCCATGAAGAAAATAACCTAAAATTTATTGAGTTTTTATTCCACTGGTCAGACTGAACCCATTTAAAAACCATTATTTGCTGTATTTTTTTTTTGTTCTCTTAAAGCTACTAGTTTTAGTTTTAGTTTTTTAGTTGAAAAGAGTGATATATATCTCCTCCAGCTTTTCACATGTCAGCTAGTCCATGACACTTAAGAAACAATTCTCCTGTTTACAACTTAGTGAAAGTATTTAACAGAAAAATATCCACTCTTTTTTTTTTCAAGTGTAATTACAGAAAAATAAGGTATGAACTGTATAAAAATCTTTTTGTGAAAAAGGAAAAAATAGAGATGTACTCATGGAAAGAGAGAGAAGTTTAAAAATATTTGCCCCCAAATGTGAGTGCTTATTTCAAGGGGACATTTATTTTCTTCCTAGAGGCTCGGTGCATGAAATTCATGCATGAGTGTGGGGGGTGTCCCTCAGCCCAGCCTGCATCCTCTCCAATCTGAGACCCCTCGGGGTATGTCCAACTCACAATCCGGGACTGCAGGCTCCTAACTGCTCACCTGCCTGCCCGCCTGCCTGATCACCACCTAACCATCCCCTGATGGCCTGATCGTCCCCTAACTGCTTGCTCCCCCACACTGGCCTAATCTTACCCCTAAATGCTTGCTCCCCTGCCGACCTGATTGCCCCTAACTACCTCTGCCTTGACCGCCACCACCATGGCTTTGTCCAGAAGGAAGTCGAACATCCAGAAGATGTCCAATCAACCCGGACTAATTAGAATATTACTCTTTATTAGTATAGATTTTTTGTTTCCTAAATTTTCTACAAAATTATTTAGTTACTTGACACAGCCAGAAACTACAACTAATACCTTTATTCCTTCTAAAAAATGTTTCTGTGACAGAATACATCTTTGCATTATCAAAATGAATCATAATACTTCTCTACATTAATAAAATCCTAAAAATAAATAAAGGTTATATGCCATTCTCCATAATTCTAGGCCTCCAAATGCATAAAGATGAAGCAAAAAAATATATGCATGAATGATTTTCATCATTGATGTTTCTATCTCCTCCCTTTCTCTCTCTGAAATCAATAAAAATATTTTTAAAAAGATAATTTATAGTGATCCTTCAGAAAATGACTACATTCCAAATGTCCTAGATGTTGCATATAAACAAGACAGTTGGAGCTGTTGTAGTATAACTACCTAAGAAAAAGTGTTAATTTATTACCATACTTCTAGATATGATAAAATATAAACATAAAAAAAGAGCCTATATTTCCACTAAGTAAAATTTAATCCTGAAGGGGGCATGTGTTTGCAGCAAGTTTTGAAATATTCTCCATAAAAAGTTGAATCAGATGAGGAATCTGTAGATCTCTGAGACCGAATTTTCTACTCCTCAGCCAGGAGATAATTCTCAAAAACACGGTAGAGTCTTTTTTGTTTGTGAGTGTTATTTCATCTACTTAATGCCAAGTCCAAAAAAACAACTCTCTGGTTTCCTGAATTATCCACATGAAATAACACATTCAGAGCCCAGACAGCGGTTACCGAGTGTTGACCACTTCTTCCTGTTACAGCAGAACTAAAGATGTTAGAATCAACATTTACTCAATTTAAAAAGAATAAGCCTACTAGTTAATAACAGTTTATTTTTTTACCACTATGTATTTTAATACAGTGGCCTGTTTTTAAAATAAATTAAATGTAAATATTGAGTGTTTAAAGTATGAAAATTTGAATGTTGAAAAGTTTATCAAAAGCTTCTAATGTAAAAACTCATGTTTCAATGTTATGAATCAATGTTTCTCTCTCACATGCATCTCTCTCTGTGTGTGTGTCTCTCCTCTTCTCTCTAAAAAAATCAATAAAAATACCCTTGGATGAGGATTTTAAAAAAAGAAATACTGTCTTTTGAAAAAAGTAGTATTTTTAATTAAGACTCTTAGAAAAATCTTAGAAAAATCAAGTCCAGTACACTTAAAACATATTAAATATATAATATTTTCATTAGTATCTAATATTTTCTTTTTTGCTCCTCTAGGATATTTCTAACCTATCATTTGCTTTTATTTATTGATTCATTTTACAGAGAGAGGAAGGGAGAGGGAGAAAGAGAAACACTGATTTGTCCTACTTATTTATGCATTCATTGGTAGATTCTTATATGTGCCCTAGCTGGGGATCAAACCCACAACCTTGGTTTTAACCAACTGAACTACACTGTCAGGGCTATCATTTTTTTTGCTTGAATGCAACAAGAATATTTATTTAAATTGTCTATGGCTTTAGAGCAGAACTTTTTCTGTATTTATAGAGATAGAACCAAACAATCATATTTACAGAGATTTTTAAAAACTGTACCATATGATTTGGAACCATTCTCCTCCAACCTCCCTTTCTCTCTCCTGGGACTGAGACGATTGAGAGGAAAAGAGGAGTATGGGATAGCAAGTCTTCCTAGATACAGGTAACACAAAACTCACGAAACACTATTACAAAACAAACCACATTCGTGAAGAGTTGGTACAGAAGAGTCTCAAGCAATGGCCAGAACTCTAAGATCCGCTCTACAAAGCAGCCCTGGGAAAAAGCTGTCGCAGGGTCCCCGACCAGATAGATCCCTGAGACTTGTACCAAGTCACACACACACGGGTTCTCAGGACTCACAGAGCCTAGACTCTGGACTAGACTAGCCCTCTGTAACCTTCATCTTGAAGAATAACAAAATCTTTCTAGCTCCTGTAACTCAGACACACTCTCCCAGGCACTCTGCAACACTGGATTCCGTCTATTCATGATGTATTCCAGCTATGAGTGCAGCATCTGTTTCCAGGTGACACCAGGTCCCTGAGCCAATTATCCTATTCATTTTTCTTCTCTCTAGGGACAGGTTTATGTTTAATCCTTTATCTCTATTAGATTAGATGACTATTGCCCCTGGGGAACCTTTGCCCTATTAGATACATTCCTGAAGCCTAGGCATAAAAGTTGTAATGTTAAAGCCAAATTATGTCTTTTATCTCCCTCCCTTAAAGAACTATGACCCATTCCTAGTAAAAATAATCAAAATGTGTAGTTTTGTATTACAATAAGAAAAAGTTTTTGTGACATCAACATTGATACTTGTAAAGACAAGGTCTTTACCTTAATCTAAGAAAGCATATTAATTTGGAGTAAGAATTTGCAGCCCAGTGTTGTCACAAATTACCCTCTGTGTAACTGTATTGCTTATTTTAATGTTTATTTAAAAATGCTTTAGTTTTTAAAATGTGTCTGTTACCCAATTTCAGATAAAATACCTTTGTAAAATGAAACTTATCTTTCATTATAAAAAAAGTAAGTACATTATAGTTGATGCAAAAAAAATAGAAGACCATATGCATAATCGCATAGCCCATACATACCCTGTATTATAAGATTATAGAAAATCAGAAGAGCCAAGGGAAATATAATAACCATCATTTTACCATCTTTAAACAACTACTTTTTACCATTTTGGTATTATTCCTGTTTTTTTCCTCTACACATGCAATCCCACTCTCTCCACTCATTTTAAGGAAGTCTTTGACTAAGAATTAGTCATGCTACATCAATACTTTTTCCTCTTAAAAATAAAATTAGATGAAAAGAATAAAATAAGCATTTTTACTACTGTTTCAATAAAACCCCAGACAGTCTCCCTGGACTCACGTAAGAGCAAGATGAAGATGTACTGGCTAATCAGTCAGACACATTTGAAAATGAATGAACAGCTTCTGCAATACAGTTACACAGAAGGGTATTTGTGACAACACGCACGCATATGGGCATTCATCCATTCAACACACATTGACGAGGCAAACAAGAAAAGAGAAAACAAAAGTGTGCAAAGATAAGCCAAATTCTGTGATAGGATTTGACTTCAAAGCTGAAAGAGAAAATCTGAATCTAAGAGCAAAGTGCCAGCAAACCATAAAAAAAGGCACAATGGATTTTGATGGGTGGGGATCATAATCTGCATTTGAATAGATGCTGAAACCATAGGTAACGTGTTATGGAGCCAGATTTTGATGGCTTTTCAAACCTATCAAGAGAATTTGGACACCTGTGGACAATGGATAGACAATGAGAAACCAGGGAAGGCTTTTAAGGCCAGTGACAAGACTGAATCAATGACTGAGATAATGCTGCAAGCCCAGGAAGAGACGGATGTGGAAAGTCAGTGAGGAGGCACGAAGCAGTGGCGGGGCCTGAAGGAGGCAATGGGAATGAATGAGTAGAAATGGAACTGAAAGCCCATCACACAGGACTTGGTTATGAATTAGAGGTGTGAATGGAAAAGGGGCAGCGAACTAAACCTGACAAGCTTACGGGAGGCCAACATGGCGAGCCTCACACACTCAGAAACCAAAAGTAAACACATGGGATGGTCTGAACATAAAAATGCCTAACTGAAAAGCGAGTCACACTGGGCAGTCACATCCTATACCAACAGCTTCCTTGACAAAGGTCAACCCTTACCTTAAGTGAGCCTGTCTATTGTCTTTTTGCATCGACAATACTACACCCTTGGAATGTCAGAGTAATTCCCTCAGGGTACAACCTCCCACCACAGTACAACACCACAGACCCCTCATTGTTATTTTGTCTCCCAAATACTGTCTCTATGAATTGTAAGTGTTCATTGTTAACTATCCTGAACCCACCAATGTAAAATAAGCAATGTCTCTGTTTACTCTTTATTCAATCTCAGAGATTTCCTGCTTTGCTTTCTCTTACCTCCCTAATCTACCACCAGTGGATTTCAAGCAATCCTCTTATGTCTCCTTTTTTTATTCTATGTATAAAATAAGCTGTAAAACTGCCAGTCTCTGTACCATTTTCTCAATCTGTTGAGATTTTGCTTCCTAGCAGTTGTCATCATTTTGGCTCAAATAAACTCATAAAAA
>PVJC01021298.1:0-28342 GCA_004026665.1 Murina feae | reverse complement strand
ACACACACACACACACACACACACACAAAAGGCCCCTGGCAGACTGGGGCCATCATAGGACATCCACTGAGGGGTCCCAGACTGTGAGAGGGCACAGGCCGGGCTGAGGGACTCCCTCCACCCCGAGTGCACAAATTTTTGTGCACCGGGCCCCTAGTATATATATATTTTTATTGATTTCAGAGAGGAAGGGAGAAGAAGAGAAACATCAATGATGAGACTCACTGATCGGCTGCCTTCTGCACACCCTCTACTGGAGATCCTGAAACCCTGGCATATGCCCTTGATTGGAATTGAACCTGGGACCTTTCAGTCTGCAGGCCAACGCTCTAGCCACTGAGCCAAACCAGGTAGGGCAAAACATTTTTTTAAAAATATTTTTATTGATTTCAGAGAGGACAGGAGAGGAAGAGAGATAGAAACATCAATGAGAGGGAATCATTGATTAGATAGCATCCTGCACGCCCCCTACTGGGGACCTAGCCCACAACCTGGGCATATACCCTTGAATGGAATCAAACCGGAGACCTTTGAGTCCACAGGCTGATGCTCTATACACTGAGCCAAAACAGCTAGTGCAAACATTTTGTTTTTATTGGCAAAATAAGCCAATCAATTTGAACACTCTAGCTAACTGACACTATACTATGAATTAGTCTTTTTTGCACTTGGGTGGCACATGCAGAGTCTTTCGAAGCCTGATCATATCTGTGTAGGCTAATGCAGATTTCTCAAGTTCATGCTATGATTCATAAACTTGTGAGATCCAGCCCAAACAGTCTGCCAATTTGCTAACAAAGTTGCCACATGAAACACTAGAATGCAGTTAACAATTCACACCTGAGGCTTATTCAACATTTTTAAAAATAAAAAAAGTGGCCCTGACTGGTTTGGCTCAGTGGACAGAGCTTCGGCCTGTGGACTGAAGTGTCCTGGTTCATTCTGGTCAGGGGCATGTACCTTGGCTGCAGGCACATCCTTAGTAGGGAGTGTGCAGGAGGCAGCTGATCGATGTTTCTCTCTCATTGATGTTTCTGGCTCTCTATCCCTCTCCCTTACTCTCTATAAAAAAAAAATCAATAAAAGATATTTAGAAATAAAAATTAAAAAATGCCCCTAGTCAGTTTGGTTCAGTGGATAGAGCACTGGCCTGATGACCGAAGGGTCCCTGGTTTGATTCAGGTCAAGGGCACATGCCTGGATTGTGGGCTCCATCCACAGTAAGGGCCATGCAGGAGGCAGCTCATCAATTATTCTCTCTCATCATTGATGTTTCTATCTCTCTCTTCCTCTCCCGTCCTCTCTGAAATCAATAAAAATATTTTTAACATATATAAAAATAAAAAATGCTTTAGAATACTTCTCCTGGCTATAAAACTGTTACTTTCTATCCAAAATCCTGGGCAAAAAGTGTTGTAATAGTTTTACCTTGTCAAAGGCTTTCATATATTTGGGGAAAGAGAGAGAAAATTACTTTTTTGAACAAAGGTTTTAATTAGAAAACAAAAAGGCCACCAGAAATAATCATCTTTAGTATAGTATATTTATAGGCATGAATAACTTGTGAGATGTACATTTTGAAGTTTCAATCCATAACTTATAACATTTACTATAGTAATGACAAGACAAGTCATCATTTTACATTACACATGAGTGAATTTGACATACAAATAAAATATTTACAACCTACATTTACAAAACGACATTGTGTGCATACAAAATGAATAACTGCAGAAAAATTTAAAAATAATAAGACAACTAAAACCCAGAAGATACACTTAAGGCAGACCAGCAAGACACTGAAATAATTAAGGCTGTGGAATTCTTCTGCACCTTGAAAATATAGAGCTATTTATCAATACTGTGGAGTGATTTTTAAACCAATTATTAACAAGCCTGATGAAAGTATGAACTTATATGTATATGTGTAATGGTCTCTATGGGGAAACCTGTCCACTTATGGAGAAGGCCCTTTATCTGAATAGCCAGAGAAGCCACCCCAAAAGACTTGGTGGGGAGGGGTCCCTCAAAACCAACAGGTGCCAGTGCAGATTGCAAACCAACTGTTAATAATTCAAATACAAAGGTACTTCTGATTCCATAGAAGCATAATATCCTAAGCGATGGCCCCATTATGCTTCAGGCTTTGTTGATTTGGTTTTGTGGACTTCAAGACTGCGAATAATTCCTAATTGAGTAGAATCTAACTCTACCCACCAGCCCTAATGATTTTGAATGGTCCTGAATCGTTTTCCAATAGAAAAAACTGACCCACCTGGGCTGTCTTCAAATGGATAGATTTCTGCATATGAGCAATAACATATACATATATATTATACACTATATACATGTACAGATGTACATATATCCATATTTTCTAACAGTTTGCACTTTGATCTCTACTGTTCTCTGACTAGGATCTCATTCTAAAGAGGATGTTTAGTTTTTTTAGTCTTCACGTTTGTCTTAACTACAGTTTTACTCACCTTCCCCATAGAGTAGGCTAAAGTTTGGCAGAAACAGAGGTAAAAGCACCAGGGTAAAAAAAAAAAAAAATCAAACATAGAGATGACAGATATGGCTTAAGTTGGTAAGAGAATATGTACGTTTGTTAACTTCAAATTCATAACCACAGTCCTTGAGATCATGGTAACAGTTTCCATAGTATTCCTGGATGTGGATTCATTTCTTGATAGAAGTCAGGCATGATGGAACTCTTATTCCTGCTATTCTTGGGCTAGCAAGTTAGGTTGCTTAAATTAAGCCTCCAGAGTTGGGACTCCAATAATTTCAGTTGCGCGTTTTTCCACCACTCTCCATTTTCTTAGCTATTATCACTATCCAAAATAAGTTATATGAATAAACAGTTAATCTTGAACATTTGAATAGAAACTAAATCTGACCACAGTTCAGAATCTCCCAGCAAACAGGCTGCCAGAGAAACACAATAGCCTATGAGTATTATTGCAGGCTTTCCGAAAATATCCCTTAATGATGAAAATTTGCCTTAAGAGTAGTTGCTTTTTAACTTCTACATATATTAAAAGTCATGGCCCTGGCCGGTTTGGCTTAGTGGATAGAGCATCGGCCTATGGACTGGAGGGTCCTGGGTTCGATTCAGGTCAAGGGCACATGCCTGGGTTGCGGGCTCGGTCATCAGTGTGTGTTGGGGGGAAGGGGTGCAGGAGGCAGCCCTCAATGATTCTCATCATTGATGTGTTTCTCTCTCTCTCTCTCCCTCTCCCTTCCTCTCTGAAATAAATAAAAGTATATTTTTTAAAAAGTGTTGAAGAAAATACAGCCTATGATACCTCTGTGTTCTATTTCGGTATAGGTTTCTCACATGAATATTTTCTAATGTATAGCCTGTGAACAAAATTCGGTGCCTTTTAATCCTCTAGAGTTAATGAAACAACCAGAGCCTTAGAGTTTTTATAAAATGAATACGAACAGAGTAGCTTCCCTTAGCGGAGTATGTGATCCCGAGATTTTAAATAGTTAAGAAAAACCATAGTACAAATGAGTCCACTGAAAGCTCACATACTGTGTTTGCCTGGCCTGGACTCCACAGAGATGCTACATGGGAGAGAAAGAAATCGGCCAACATTCCCCCAAACTGAGCAAGGGATGGTATTTGCACATTTGCCCCACTGCAGAGATCCTTTATGTGTGAAATATTCCCTCCTCTATCAAATTCATGGGGCAAAGTTTTAGTTAATACACAAAAATAACCTCCATCTGGTTTATAATATATTTGCTCTCTAATTCTTTAATGGGACATAGTCTCACAGATCTAAATTTCCATGCTCTTTCACATAAGAAAAAAGTGAAGACTAACTCACAGGCACCAAAACACAAAGACTATGAGAAAGTAAATATACTGCTGAAAAACTAATTATTGAAGAAGGAGAAGGAGAAAGAGGAGGAGGAGGAGGAGGAGGAGGAGGAGGAGGAGGAGGAGGAGAAGGAGAAGGAGAAGGAGAAGGAGAAGGAGAAGAAGAAGAAGAAGAAGAAGAAGAAGAAGAAGAAGAAGAAGAAGAAGAATTATTCAATATTTTCCTTCCCCAAACCAACTATTCTATTCATTTCTACATCTGCGCATTTAACTTGCTTCTGTAGCAGAAGTGAGTCTGACAGTGAGACTCTGAGGAGTGAGTTGTAAAATCAGACAATATTTTATTCTCACTTCTGCCCTCCCAGTCAGGAAAGTGGCTGTTTGGGGTCTTCTCTGCCAATTTTTCCAGAGTGCAAAGCTCTCTGAGAAGAGAGAGTAGCGGTTGCTTTGGAGGGCATCATACTTGTTGTGTCTGCCATATGAAATACTGAAGAAAACCGCCTATTGACACGAGACTTCAACCAGCTCTTCTTAACCTTTTTCTGTAGACAGACTTTTAAATTATCAAAATTACAGGCTAAGACCAAATAACATAGACAAAGAGCACTTAGTACTTTCAATTAAAATCAATTGATGGAATTTAACTTCATGAGTTTGCAAATGGTATCTAAAAGGCATGAATATTGAAAAATTGGAATGTTCAAAGTTCCTATCAATAAAATTCTTAGCACTGGCAGTGTGTAGCACTTTAAAAAAAATCAAAGTATTTTCTAGACATCTCAACTAAGGTATTCTTCCAACATTCTTATGAAATTAACATCTACCCTCTTTCCCCCTAACTTTCTAACAATGGGGACATTTGGGTCAAATAAAAACAAAGACTTTCTATAAGAAAGGATGAATCAGGAATAGCTGAGGTTGAAATCAAGAATTCCTAGCTCACCCTATATTCATGTTTTCGTTTAAAAGACATTATAAAGTGAAGAAAAATGCTGCAATATCAGTCACTCTAAATACAATGAACTTCTTTCTCTCCCCTCCTCCCCTCCGAAAGGCACTACCGTCATAAAGACTTTGTGAGTCACAAAGCAGTGAAGCCAGCTTTCCCCCTGCCTCCTCCTCTCCCCCAAGAGTGATATGGCTGTGAGACACCTGAAGGACACTGCCAGCACCACAATTTCTTTTTTTTAAAAAAAAAGTTCCCACATTCAGCTGTAAGTGGATATAAACCTATTTAATTTGAAACAACTGTAAAAGATGCAGTAAATCATTATGCTTAAGAATTATTATGAGTTGTCCCTGATCTTTCCCATTTTTCTCCATCCCACTTTTACAAAACAAAATAAACAAAAACCCCCAAACCCTATGCAATGAATATAAGCCAAGCCAGAAGCCTGTGACTTTAACCAACATTTATATTTTTCCCAGTTCAACTAGAAGTTCACTTTCACTAATTCCTCATTAAGGTTTGATTTCAAGGACCGCTGTTTTAGAGAAGTGGACTAATGAGAGAAACGAACTATTTTCTCTCCTTTCCACTCTTCTGTTATCCAAAGGATAAAATATATCTCCCAAAACAAGTACAAGGAAGTGATCCCCGGCCCCTCATCTCTCACCTGAAGTCCATTTCCCAGTCCTGTTCTGGGACTCCGCATGACCTCCAACTTGCTATGGAGAATTCTTGAACCAGGATTGCTACATCATCACTGTTGGGAGGAACCAGAAACTTTGCGGACAGGGGGTGTCCCTGTGAGTTTCCTTCAGTCGTCAAACTAGATAAACTATACTCTCTTTCTCTTGGGGCCTCTATTAAACTTATTCTACTCTAATGATTGTACTTTGGTTCCAGTTAACACAATCATACTACTTTTCGTGCCTGTGTCCTTTCCCTTCCGTCTCCTCACTTCCCCAAGTACCCTTGGGGAGGGGGAATTCCACGCAATTTCATGTCCGAATCCTCCCCACCTTGCTGTAAAAGTTGATGCAAAAGCTTTGGCTCTAACATCCTGTCAACCGCTCTCCTCACAGCACGGTTCCACGGATGCTCTCCTGAGCAGCCCGTGCACCACTGTCCTGGGCCCTGCCCTTCTAAAGCAGAAACTCAGCTTGTCTCCTGCTTGGTCATCAACACTCAGAATGACCTGGCAGGGGCTCTTTCATTGCCATCCGTGGTGGGCAGAACAGAACTTGCCAGGCAGTACTGTAGGGATATTTGGAATCCCCAGTGCCTGCACTCTACCTCATGAGGACCACAGGGACCAGGCGTTCTTCTTTTACACAATGTCTCATATTAAAGACATGTTTAAGAAAAGAGTTTTCGGTAAGTTGTTTTACATTTTAAAATATCATGTCACATAGCATTTGTATATACATTCGTTTTTAAATGAAGACTATGGAGGGTTCCTCAAGGCAGCGCTCTGAGGAAGGGACCCCTGATGGCGCAGGCCAATCACAAACTAGGAAACGAACACAGTCGGGGTCAGTTTCCACATATTTGGTTAATCCTGAAAATACGAAGTGCTATCTAGTCTTATTGCTTATACTTTCTACTCATTTATTAATTTATAATCTTGGATGGGATGAAGTGGAGGGTAGATGAGGAAGTTGATTTTGAGATCAGTGGAAAGGAATGATGAGTATTTTTAATTCTACCTTTCCACTGTGCAGATCAGTGTTTTTACATATTAAGGTTCAGGCTTATGTCCTTCTTTTTCACTTAGATAGGTTTGTAGTTCTATTTATCCTTCGTCAGCTCCCTGCTTGCACTTCTGAGCTGCATGATTTCAATGTTCTCAGTCCTACTCTAGGACAGAAGCAATGCCATTAAACCTGATTTGGACAAATATGTGACTTAAAGATTTAAAATATTGCTTGCATAACCACAAGTTTCAAAACATGTCCTAGAAAGCAAAGAGTGGATCATGTACAAACACAAAAACAAAAGCGTTTTTTAAAATAAAAATAGAAAAAATAAAACATGAAGTGCCCAGGTTTAATTGTTTTCCCACTAGCAGAACAGAGGGCAGTTAATAGCCATCTGATGTGGAGAATATACACCAGAAAGCAGCATCGGCCTCAAAGCACAATTAGTCCTTTTAGTCTCAGGAAATATTGGTGGCTGAGTGGTGGTAGGTATTGCAACTGCAATTAAAACTTAATGCTCTATTAGGGTGATGTATCGGGCTGTATTCCATGGCTTCAAAAAGGACTTGGGGCCAGGCCTTTACAAGGCCTATGTATGGCTGCCTCCTTTTGGTGAGCACCCCTTAGCTTCCACAAGGGGTAGGAAATCAAGTAGGCCAGCTTTCTGAGGACTGCATTCTGTAGTTGTAGAGGTCAGCAGAAAGTGGTGGTACAGAGTTCAGAGAAACTGTAGGAGAGGTTTCTATTTGCCCTTTTGTATGAACCTGTTATATTTGCTATCAATTTTAAACCAAGTGTAGACATAAAAATAGCCTACAACTCTTACTGTGTATGGGCTGATTTTCCGGCAGGCTTTCCTGCCAGATGAACTCTGAGCTGCCAGTGAATTGGGGAGTAGCATTTCCTATACAGAACCTACGTGAGTCAAATGCCTGTGACTGAGAGGACAGTCTTCTCACCCACAGATTGCAAAGGGGTAAATGCTTTCTCTTCATGCACAGGTTCTGGTAAAAGATTTCTATACAAGATGTACAAAATGCTCTAAAAAACTCGTCACCTAATTGTGCTTAGTCAAAACAATGTAATGCTTCGGTAGAGAAATCACTGTCCTAACTAGAGCACTCAGTTACTGATGCTGATTTCATATATACGTCTACATTATAAAATTCTGAATTCGGAACGGGGTATGGTTCACTGTGTGTGTAGATGGATCCTATAAAGAAACTATATCTAAGGAATCTAAACCATACTAGTTGGCATACATGACATCTCTGTTGTACAGAACTTTTGGCTTAAAATTTCAGCCAAGGCAGAGAAACCGTTCACACTCACGACGGCGAGCTGAAGTTTTGCCCAGTTACCCACTCTCTTTGGAACGCACAATTAATATTCTGTATTCTTGTTATCCTCGCCCCTCTTTGTAATACTCTCTGTGACTTTCTCCTTCTTTGTCTCTTCTGAATGGCCTTCTGGAAAACCCTGGACTTAGGGTGATTTTTCTGCTGCTCAGACCCTGAATAACCACTGACGAGGTTTTAAGAGGGATCATCTCTCAATCGAGAAAACTGCATGGAGTGAAATAATGAACAGAATTATTTACAGCACATTCAGTCTTGCTTTGGTTCACACTGCACTTCCATGTGAAACCGCTAGGGCTGGGACATGGCTACGTCCCTTGGTTTACCCTGTTGACGATGTAGCTCTTGACATTGGGAACAGGCCGCACATCGTTCTGATGCTTGCGGCGTTCAATGAAGCACGCCAGGCGGGAGGTGTCCAGAGGGATCTTGGAGTAGCTGCCATTGTGGGGCTGCAGCCACGGATGCTGCAGGCAGGTGGCTGCCGTGGGCCTCCTCCGGAAGTCTTCCTGCAGGATCACATTGATGAAATCTCTGGCGGCATTGCTCACGCCACAGAAGTATTCATGGGGGAAGCTGAAGTCCACCCGACACACATTGATACACGTCTCTTCTTTGCTCTCATCCAGGAAGGGGGAGACCCCACTCAGCATGACGTACGTCAGAACCCCAATGCTCCAGATGTCAGTGCCCAGGGACACAGGGATGCCTTGGATCACTTCTGGGGCAGCAAACTCAGGGTTTCCCAGAAGGTGATGGATGTGGAAGTGTCCTGAGATCTGGACAGCATCCTCCAAGTCGATGAGCTTCACTCGAGGCACTGGAATCCGCAGGTCAATGAGCAGGTTTTCAGGCTGAGGAGATAGTTCCAAGGAGGCGGGGAAAAGAGAAGGCAAGTTCAGCTCTCTGTTTGACTATCAGTAGGACTCCACTCGTTCAAGCACAGCTCTGCTATCCTATATAATAAAAGGCTAATATGCAAATTGAACAACTTATCAGAACAACTGATCGCTATGATGCTCACTGACCACCAGGGGGCAGAAGCTTAATGCAGGAGCTGCTTCCTGGTGGTCAGTGTGCTCCCACAGGAGGAGCACCACTCAGCCATAAGCCAGGCTCATGTCTGGAGAGCACAGTGGTGGTGGCAGGAGCCTCTCCCTCTTCTGTGGCACCGCTAAAGGATGTCCGACTGATAGCTTAGGCCCACTCCCTAAGCTGTCAGTTGGACATCACCTGAGGGCTCCCAGACTGCGAGAGGGCGCAGGCTGGGCTGAGGGACTCCATTCCACTCCCCCAGATCCCCAGTGCTTGAATTTCGTGCACCGAGCCTCTAGTATTTTGATAAAACCTATCGTGTATGGGACATTTCTTCTGCAAAGCACATAGGAGGCTTCAAACTAAGCTTAAATGGGGTTGGGAGGTACTTCAATGAAGTCCTTTGACATGGAAAATCATGTTTTCAAAGGTATCCCTTACTTTTGCAATGAATCAAGTAAAGAATAAGTTATTCATTTTGGAGAACAGGGGCCTTCTTGAGCACCATGAAAAAGTTGACATTTATTTGCTTCCTTCTACAAAGTTAGAAGTAGTAGTTAAAGCTTGCCTACCTTCTCTCACCCCAAATGTCATTGTGAACTCACGAAAAACACATTTAAATTGTGTGACAACCTAGTTTCTGTTTACTATTCAGAAGGGTTCTACTCTAAGTAAACAAAAAGGAATTAGAATTGACATCCCTCAAGGATTGTGACTGGCAGGTTGGACTTGGTCACTTCCCTGCAGGGGTGGCTGTTTCTTATTACCTTGATGTCCAAATGGGCCACCCTGCAGTTGTGAAGATACTGCAGCGCTTCCATGATGTCTCGGATGTAGAAGGCCACCTTTTCTTCCATCAGCTCGTCATGATTCATAAGGTAGTCTAGGAGCCGGCCATCATCCATCCTGAAAGGAGGGAGGAAGAGGCAAAGGAACTATGTTTGTAAAGAAACAAAGAAATAGCACACATAAAAATCTGTAAGATCTTCCCTACCCCCTGTTATAGAGATCAAAGTGGTCATACAAGCATATTTTATCCAGAGTTTAGTTAGTCAGAACTAAAGCAAACAATCTAATAAACAAGCAAACAAGTAAATAAAATTACAAATGTGGTGTGCTTCAGGGAAGACATCTGTATAACCTTATTTAAGACACATTCTGTTCGGTTAACTTTTAAAATTGCTCACGGCTAAAAAGATCCAACTCTAAGGTCCTTTGAGAGGTTAGGTTATAAAATAGAGAAGTCTTCAGAGAGAGAGAGAGAGATTGAAAGCTAACTCAGCAACATCCGATTACCTGGAACCTGGCAGCTACAAGCAGCCCCACAGGCTTTTATTTGCTTCCTTCTACAAAGTCAGACATAGTGGTTAAATCTTGCCTACCTTCTCTCACCCCAAATGGCATTGTGAACTCACACAAAAAACATTTAAACGGTGGCAGCCTAGTTTCTGTTTAATATTCATAAGGATTCTAATCTAAGTAAATAAATGAATTAGAATTGACATCCCTCAAGGATTTTTATTTGTTGAGTTTTAGTTGGGGAAAACCAGGAAGTAGGCAAAGTTTTTCTTTGGCATTCTTGACCCCCTTTTGAAACCTTTGCCTTTTACTTGAAGTAACTTTTCAACCTTAAAAACTGCGACTGAGAACAAGGTAGGAGGAGCCAGGCAGACCCTGATTTGAATCCCGATCCTGCCACTTGCAGGCTGGGAGTTTAGGGCAAGTCATTTAATTCTCTGTGTTATGGTTACTTCATCTTTCAAGTGGGAATAATAATAACAACCACAGCAATAATATCTACTTCATTATGAGGACTGTGCAGGGACCGAGTGAGACAATGAGGCACCCTATATAATAAAAGTCTAATATGCAAATCGACCAAACAGCGGAACGACTGGCAGAATGACCAGTCGCTATGATGCACATTGACCACCAGGGGGCAAACGCTCAATGCAAGAGTTTCCCCCAGCCCTCAGGCCCCAGGCCAGCCAAGGTGGGTGCCAGCGGGGACCCCTGAATCGCCCCACCGGTCACCCAGGGAGGCGACTAGCAGTGGCAGTTGAGGGCAGGGCTGGTGAGCAGCCAGCACCAGGCTGCCCAAGGCGGGTGCCCCCCAATCACCCAGCCGGTTGCACCACAGATTGGCCCTAATTGCCGGCCATGCCTTGGGACCCTACCCATGCACAAATTTTGTGCACTGGGCCTCTAGTGTATACATAATTGGTAGTAATAGTAAGTGCTCAATAAATGCCAATGACTTTCTTTTATTAAAAAAAATATGTTTTTATTGATTTTTAGAGAGAGAGGAAAGAGAGGGAGAAAGAGATAGAAAAATCCACCAGCTGCCTCCAGCATGCCCCTACTGGGTATTGAGCCTGAAACCGAATTGTACCTGCGACCTCTTGGTGCTTGGGATGACATTCAACCACTGAGCCACTGGCCAGGGAATGCCACCTACTTTCAGGTACCTGTCCCCTCTTTAGCAAAGACTGACCAGATGTCAGACAGTTATGCTCTGATATGCACCAGGCTCTTAAAGGCACATCCCCAGGAAATGCCCAGGCAGAGAAGTTTGAGTAAGAGTCAGAAACTACTTTCAAGCACAGCTGAAATGCCTTTGGCCTAGTGTCCATTCTCTTCTCCAGCTCCTCCCTTCCTACAGGTCTCTTCTGCGCCCCTTGACAGGAGCAAAGGTTGGGGCCAATGAAGACCTCCTTTGCCTTCCTTCCTCTGACCCTGGCAGGCATGGGGTGGGCGTGGTGAGTATGGAATGAAGCAGTATTGGGCTTGTGAGATGCATCCTCCTGGACTTCTTGGAGCACATAAGGGAGAAATTACCAGCGGCACTGCTCTGAGATCTGAGTGTCAGCCATCAAGTTCACACTTAGAACTCTTGGATAATGCCGTTGCTCAGGCCCTGCCATAGGCTAGAGCAGCGGTTCTCAACCTGTGGGTCACGACCCCTTTGGTGGTTGAACGACCCTGGTGGATTTTTCTATCTCTTTCTCCCTCTCCTTCCTCTCACAGGGGTCACCTAAGACCATCCTGCATATCAGATATTTACATTACGATTCATAACAGTAGCAACATTACAGTTATGAAGTAGCAACGAAAATAATTTTATGGTTGGGTCACAACATGAGGGACTGTATTTAAAGCTAGAAGGTTGAGAACCACTGGACTAGAGGATTGGAATCTCAGTTGTCTGCTTCAGTTGCCTGGTAGAGAAAAGCTCTACCAGCCATTTGGATGGTCACAGAAAGGGAGACGCTCGGTCACAGCATAACCAAGATTTGGACAGGAACTGCCTCTCACCTCCAGTCCAACCAAATACCTTTCAAGGTTCTCACAGTAACTCTCTCCAAGTCATTCATTTAGCTATTGGTCTTCCTCATTCAAGTATAACTCCTCAAGGTCAAGAACTACTTTTTTCATCTTTGTTTTTTCTATCCCAATTCAGGTCTACACAGTGGTTGGTTCATAGTGAGTGCTCAGTACATGTTGATAAACTAGTTCAATTTAATCATCATCTAGTTTAATCCCTACAACATCTCTGAGAAGTGGGACTAATTGTTCAGACTTCACAGATGAGAACCCCGAGGTCCAGGAAGCCACACACACTGGCCCAAACACGGAGCTGGGATTAGAGCCCAGTTTCTTCATGCCAAGGGCTTGTCTTCCCATTGCACCAAGAGCCTGGTGATCGACACTTTCCCTGGGATGGTGATCTGCAATCCGGAGGAGCAAAGGTTCTGGGTTGCTCTACCACCTTGGTATGCAAGTGATAATACCCTTTATTGAAAGTATAGGCAAGTATAACATGCCACTTATAAACAAAGATAATTCACTGTCCACAGAATTCACCTTTTGATTTATGAAGCTCCCAAACAAACAGGTTAGGCTCAGAAAGGCTGTTTGTAAGTGTATTTGCTGAGTCCAAAGTGACGATCTACCAGCTACTACACAGCGGTGTAAGTATCACAAAAGAATTACCAATACTAACGGTGTTGGTTTCATCTCCTTTGGTCTCTCTTCAACCAAGTTACAAATTTAGCCTAATATGTTTGCGTTTGGGCTTTTTTTTTATTCATCATAAGTAAATTTATGATAAGTTACTTCTTCAAACACTCCCATATATATACAGCTACACCAACAATTTTCAACTATTTTTCACCTCATGGCACACATAAACTAATTACTAAAATTCCGCATAACACCAAAAATATATTGTTGTTCATCTGACAAAATATAGGTATAATTTTGATTCGTTCGCACTGGACAGCTACTATTGTGTTGGCTGTTGTCAATTTTTAATTTGATAATATAAGGAAAAAGAGGTCAGTGCCCCAGACTAAGTAGTCAGGTATTGCATGTTTTAAAATTCTTGTAGCGACTGGTTGAAAATCGCTAAGCTAGACTAAGAAGCACACAAGAGCAAAATGACAGTTGTAAGCTGTAAGTGCAGGTGCTTCTCTACTGAACAGAGGTTCTGTGGAGCCGAACACAGCATTGGCCTTCGGTGCCAATGTCTATCTCCTCCCCAGGCCGGGCCTCATCAGCGCCAATCTGATAACATTTCTATAAGGGCTCAGCACTGCTGAAAAGACTTTATTTAGTCTCTGTGAAGTCTTTCTACAGCACAGAGCATGCTCTCTGTCCTTAGCTTGGGGGAGTGGTGAGGAGAATGGGACCTCACTACTTTATTTGATGTCTTCTGTGACCAAAATATATGGTTGCTTGAGTTCCTAGAAAATCTGGAATGAGTGGGACATTTTGAAGCTAAGGTTCCACCCTTGAAGCAATTTCTTGGGTGGTAGATGGGATGCCATGGCAGTGGATTGATGCACAAACACCCTCTCATTTCAACTCCAGCCCTGTCGGTAAGCCTATTGTCCATCGGGTTTTTCTAAACTGCCCAGCTCAAGAGTCCACAATAGAAAGAAAATGAAAACTGCAAGAGAGAGATGTGGGTTTAAGTCCCAGCTTTTCCAATTCCTACCTTTAAGGAGCTTCCTTATCCTGGATTTTCTAATCTAAAACGTGGGAATAACATTTGTATAAACTGGAGGGCAGAGTGCATGTGACACAGAACACTCTGTCACCTAAGACACTGTGTTAAAGACAACTGCCAGTAAATAACCCAAACAGCTGGGGACCACTTTAGAGAGACGACGTCTGTACTTACAGTTCCAAAATCAGGATGTAGGACGTGGGGGACTCGTAGGTGTCGTGGAGAGTGATGTACTGCGGGTGCTGCAGGTGCTGGAGGAGGGCAGCCTCATGGGCAGCCTGCTCTTTCTTCTTCATTTTCTTGCTGACGAATTTCACAGCAACATCTTTGCGGGTAGCTTTGTGGATGCACTTCTTCACTATGGAGAAACGGCCTCTGGAAAACAGAAGGGAGAAAACACTTTGTAATCGGGCATTTTCCCGCCAAATCGCGTCGCAACGGGAAGAAAGAAATCCAATAATGGTCTGACTTTGCAAAGTTTATCTGAGTTGTCTTGCACATTTTCATTGTTGAAATGCCAGGCCCTCCATATTTGACGGAATCTGTCTCTACTCATCGTTTTTGGAAAAAACTCGTCTCCCGCACTTTGGTATAAAAAGCAATATGACAAGTTTACTCATTTCCCGCAAAAAATTAAGATTCATTCGTCAGCCCTAGCCGGTTTGGCTCAGTGGATAGAGCGTCGGCCTGCAGACTGAAGGGTCCCAGGTTCGATTCCAGTCAAGGGCATGTACCTTGGCTGCGGGCACATCCTCAGTAGGGGGTGTGCAGGAGGCAGCTGATCAATGTTTTTCTCTCATTGATGTTTCTACCTTTCTTTCCCTCTCCCTTCCTCTCTGTTAAAAATCAATAAAATATATTAAAAAAAAAGATTCATTCGTCAACTGGGTAGTATCTTAGTCAAGGAAGTGTGATGTTTTTGCTCAAGTGGTCAGATAGTAACATTTTATTAGGAATTCTATTTCCCTGTACATTGGCCGCCCTGCCCCCTTATCCAGGGGAATACATTCCAAGACTCTCAGGGGATGCTGAAACTGCAGGCCGTACTGAACCCTACATATACCATCTTTTTCCTATACATACCTACCTTTTTACATAAAGGAAGCACTTTATGGCTTCTCTTTGGTGTGTCTGAATTGCTAGCATCACTACTCTTGAGCGTTGGGGCTATTATCAAGTAAAATAAGGGTTACTTGAACACAATCACTGTGATACTATAATAGTTGATCTGATAATCCAGATGATTACTAAATGACTAATGGGCAGGGAGTGTACAGAGTGTGGAGATGCTGGACAAAGGGGAGATTCATGAATTGGGTGGGACGGAGTGGGATGGTGGGAAATCTCATCAAGCTACTCTAAACAGGGCATAATTTGAAACTTATAAATTGTTTATTTTTGAAATTTTCCATTTGATATTTTCAGACCACAGTTGACTATGGGTAAATGAAGCTGTGGAAAGTGAAACCATGGGTAAGGGGGGACTACTGTATTTTTAATTATAATGTTATCATTCAGAAACACCATTTTTCCTTCCTTAGCATTTTAGGCTACTTTGAGATGCAAAAATATTTTTTCGTCATTTTGAACATCAACCACAGGTTCAATTTTCTTTGTAAATACAATATCCTATATAATAAAAAGATAATGTGCAAATTGACCCTAATAGCAGAACCACTGGGAATGACTGGTCACTATGACACACACTGACCACCAGGGGGCAGATGTTCAATGCAAGAACTGCCCCCTGGTGGTCATTGTGCTCCCACAGGGGGAGCTCTGCTCAGCCACAAGCTGGGCTGCCAGCTGCCAGTACAGCAGTGGTGATGGGAGCCTCTCCCACCTCCTCAGCAGTGCTAAGGATGTCTGACTTCAGCTTAGGCCTGCTCCCTGCTGGCAAGTAGACATCTCCCCAAGGGCTCCCGGGCTGCCAGAGGGATGTCTGACTGCCAGTTTAGGTCCAGTTCTCTGGGGAGCAAGCTTAAGCCAGCAGGTGGACATTCCCCAAGGGGTCCCAGACTGCGAGAGTGCACAGGCCAGGCTGAGGGGACCCCCCCCACCGAGTGCACAAATTTTTGTGCACCAGGCCCCTAGTCTCTATATATAAAAGGCTAATATGCTAAGTGTCCAACTGTCCGACTGGTCACTATGATGCACCCTGACCACTAGTAGACAGAAGCTCAATGCAGGAGCTGCGTGATGTGCACTGGCCATTTACAGAGAAACAGCACCACAGACATGGTGCCCACAAAGCAGCACTCGGCTTTCCCCAAGTGGAACACAGGCCCTGCCACTATCCCAGAGCGACACCCCACCAAATCACAGCTGATGCTGCCAAGACCCCATGGTGCAAAATGCAGCCCACAGCCCAGCTCAGCCCAGCTCAGAAACAGTGGCTGTGGGTACCAGGTAATGACATCACGTAGCAATGTCTGGCTTCCTTTCCCTAGCGACTAGCCTCCTTGCAGTTTCTTCAGTCCAGGAACATGACTTGCTTTATACCAGGTGGAAACATTTTAAACTTTAACCAAATGTCTGTGAAACATTTTCCCATGCCTCATCTCATTTGATCCTCACAGAAGTCTTGGAGTAGGTAGATAGTGGACTTGGTAGAATCCTATTTTTTTTCATTAGCCAGAAAATGGAGATTTAGAAAGCTTAGAAACTTGACCTGACTGAAAAGAAATAAGAAATGGTGGACCTTGAAAATGACTTCAGGTTTTCTCACTGTGCAAAATATAGCCAAAAACTGCTGCAGTTAAATATTTTACCCTTTGTTCTCCCTGCATGATCTATAATAATAATCTGCTTCATGTTGATATTTACTGCTGTGTTGCTGACAATTACCTGAAAGAGAAGTTGGGGTGCGTCACTGGGCTGGAAAAAGTTTAGCTAAATCAGAAAGCAGGCCTAATTAAGCAAATTTATATATAATGATAAAAGCATAAGATACTAATTAGACTGGACAGCCGAATGACTTTTAGGACATCATTCTGCACATCCTTGTGGATGAAGCTATGGTGGCAATGGCTGAGGCAGAGGTGGTTAGGGGCAATCAGGCAGGCAGGCAAGCAGTTATGGGCAATCAGGCAGGCAGGCAAGTGGTTAGGGGTGATCAAGCAGGCAGGTGAGTGGTTAGGAGTCAGCTGTCCCAGATTGTGAGAGGGATGTCTGACTGCCAGTTTAGGCTTGTGGGATTGGGTCTAAACCAGCAGTCAGACATCCCCCAAGGGGTCCCAAATTGGGTATAGGCTGGACTGAGGGACCCCTTTCCCCCCCATGCATGAATTTCATACATTAGGCCTTTAGTCTACATATATAAATCTCTTGCTGGTGCCAATTGCAAAAGTGTGTTTCAATCTGTTATTGTCGATCAAGAATTTGGTTGATACTTCTATTATAGAGAAAGGGCAAATAGAGATATTAAAATATTTCTTTGGCTGGAAGTCAATTCCATTATGACAGCAAGGCTGAATCTGGAGTGGCTAAAGGCATTTCCCCAAACCTGAAAAGGATGCATTAAATTAATTGTTTGCTGCCAGACAGCTCAGGGCATCTTAATCTACATGTTATTGCCTCCTATTGGCCAAACATCTGAACAGCCATAGGCTAATTCTTCTAATCTCACAATGGACTGTGTATACGAAATCCTACTCTTTGAAGTGTATATCTCTGTCTCACCTCTGGACAATTTGTATTAATAAAAAGCATGGGGTCCTGAGTCGAGGAGATGTTTCTTTAGATAGGCTCCTCTGACCCCCAAATGCCTTTCAAAATTATGCTTCATCTCTGGACTCTTATTTAAGTTACACAGAGCCCCTTCTCCAGATTGCTGACCCCTTCTTAATGCTGGAACAAGAACCCTGGCATCTTCTAATTAATTTCCTTTCAATGTGCAAGAATCCGTGCACTGAGCCTCTAGTATTCCTATAAAATACAATGATAACAACAGTAACAATGTTAAAAGAGGAATTCTACTTATAATCATTAAAGAACATTTTAAAGAGGCTATTTTTAATTTAATTTTATATTTATTATTCTTAAGGAAAATTTCTAATGTACACAAGAATAGAAAGGACACTATCATAGATGTTCTGTGCACCTAGCAGCCCACTTCAATAATTATCAACATTTTGCCAACCTTATTTCATCTGTTCCTTTTCTGCCTTCTGCTTTTTTTTGAAGTATTTTAAGTAAAATTCATATAGCATGTTATTTCACTCATTAATACTTCAGTTTGCATCTTTAATTGGCAAAGACATTTAACAAGTATATAACCACCATTCTATTTTTACATCTACCTAAAATAAAGGAAATGTTCACAGGCACAGCTGTAGCTCTATGGAGGGTAGTAAGAGAGTGAGATAGAAGGTGGGGGGTGATCAGCAATGGGGGCAAAGAAAGAGAGGGTCAAAGAGGTGACAAGCCAGTGCCATCAAGGCTGTCAATGAGGTGCCCTGACCCATGAAAAGAGGAGTGAACGGTCTGAAGAACAGTTCATTCCCTTAGCTGAAACAGATATGTCTGACACCATGGCCATGACCAAGACTGTCCAACTGACTCCTTGACCTGGCTCTTTATTATCACCAAGCAACTTTCTGATAATAATTGTGTGTGGGGGATTTCCTACAGATAGTCCCTAAAAAGAGAATGTGCTAATCAATAAAACAAGTATCAGGCACATAGCAATTGGATACCTATTATATGCCAGACACCATTCTTGGCCCAGTGAGCAAGTATTTGGTCAAACTGGAAGTTCTGTTCTATGTCATATATTGACACATTGTCATTCTGTGAGTTTGAGTATGATAAGGCAGTCCTTTCAGAGGGCCTGAGTGCTGAGGACAGATCACCTGACTCTGGCCATGTCGAAGTCCTACTGCCTTCATGTTTGTTTGTGTTGGTCAAAGTTATGCATCCCCGTGGTCTACACTCATTTAGCTTTACAAGGTTTGCTATTAAAAACAACAGTGTCATGCCCTGACCGGTTTGGCTCAGTGGATAGAGCATCGGCCTGCAGACTGAAGGGTCCCAGGTTTGATTCCGGTCAAGGGCATGTACCTTGGTTGCAGGCACATCCCCAGTAGGGGGGCGTGCAGGAGGCAGCTGATTGATGTTTCTCTCTCATTGATGTTTCTAACTCTGTATCTCTCTCCCTACCTCTCTGTAAAAAATCAATAAAATATATAAAAAAGCAAAAAACAAAAAACAACAGTGTCCCATCTCCATTTATCCTCCCCCAGAGTCAGTTTAATATACAAGTTTAATGTATTTTAGCTGATTATTTAGATGTTTGCTTCTGTGACTCTAAATACATATGTCTTGAGTGACTACTTGTTTTTTTTTTCAGTTTTACTTATTATCTGCTGACATCACTCTCTTTCCCCCCCTCTGTCTCCATCCACAGCCACTTTCCCCAGCCCCTGTCTCCCAACAGAATTACACTGCTATCTATGTTTAGTATTTACATTCCTGGAACTGCATCAGTGCTATTCACGACTGAACGTCTAGTAAACTATGCATATCTTTCCTTTTTTACAGTAGAATGTGTTCTTCGATTCGTTCCAACAGCGTGCAGGGGAAATACGTTGCGACTTGTGTATCTCAATTATGCTTATTCTGCCCACACTGACTTGATTGCTAGTTCAGCTGAATAATTCTAGGTGGAAAAGAATTCATTTACAATTTTGAAGCACTTATTCCATTGCCTTCTAACTTCTACTGTAATGGATGATGTGAACTGTCAATGTCCAAGCATTATAATCCCTAATCCTTCCTATACGTCCCGGATAAAGGCAGTTAGCCCTCTCCTCACTGAGATTTCCCTCCCAGTCTTTGGCTCCCGTGGACGCCTTTGTGTGGTTCCTCTGGCCAAAAAAAATGGGACTCCCTGAGTTTCAGCTTCCTGCATCATCAGAGAGCGCGGCATGAGTGCCCTTGGGGTAGAGCAGTGAGAGAAAGAAGTGAGTGTGTGGGATACAACAGGGGAATTTCCCTGTGCTCCTATGCCCAAAGGGAGCCCTCGCCCTGTCTTTTGGTTAGAGAGGCAGTTTTCTCTCCCAGTACTTCCTCTCTGAGCATGCCGCACAGTGTCCTGATTTGACTCACCTGTGGGGCAAAGGAGAAAAGAACAAATAGAAAACTCACAGCCACTGCCCTGGTCTTCTGTCAAGTGTTGACTTCCCCAATTTGCCTGTTTGTGTGTGTGTGTGTGTTTTTCAAAAATTCTCAAACAGTCGCTTTTTTGCATTTTCCCCCCAGGGATTCTGGTTGAGATTCAGTGGGAGAGAAAGGCTACAATGGCTTCCTCCTTCTTGGCTCCTTGTAAGAATTGGGACTAAGCTATTTGAAAGCTCTGAGTGCGGGTAAGAGCTGGGTCCTCAGCACCCAGAGTGCATGCAGTCTCCTCACTGCCTGACTGCAGCAGAGCTGTGCTGTGTCCCTGAGGACAGAGGCTACCTGCTCTTCTCCCTTCAGAGGACAAGCCTCTGGCCTTCCCTGGATGGAGGAGGACAGTCACACAGCGGCCTGCAGCTGGGAGGAGATTGGAGCCACAGCTTTTCCTCACACAGAGTTCAGCCAGTCCTTCCGACCTCAGCATCCTCTTTACACCCGTTTCCAGAGGTTTGGGGGACTGCTGGCACCTGCGCCTCTGGGGAACTCCGCTTAAGAAATAAGGGTTCCCACTCGACCCCACGACTGACTCGGATTGAGTTTTCTCAGGTTTCCCAGGTCAACTCTCTCAACCTGTTTTCCTGCTTCTAATAGTTTATTGTTGTTACCTCGTCTTCTAACATCCTTGTCCTTGTGTGCATGCTTTAAAAATTGTTTTACAATAGATTTAGTGAAGTCTTAGGATGGAGTGATAGGGTTGCCTGGTACTCCAACCCTCAAGCCACGAGTTTGACATGCTTGCACCAGTCAGCATTCCCAGGGGATAACTCTCCTTAAACAGCACTGGGGCCTAGATAGCTTATTTCCGGTTACTATGCCATGCTCAGGGGCTTCTGGCTTCTATGGATGTGCTATAGGAGTGAAGCTATTTCATTTTGCACCATGATTTTTATAATATTCAGTTACCAGAGAGCGGTTTTTAAAAAGATAGTCATGTATGCTTGGCATTCCAAGTGTAGATGTGATGGAGAAATGGGCTCACGCCTATGGCCCTGGCGCATATAGCTTTCACGTGTCTCATGCATCTACATGTTTTATTTCCATCCTAGGAACATGCAGCATGTTTAAAAGATCTTCTGAAAATATGAAGACTTATCTTAGGGAGAGAGGAAAAGCTTTAGGACCTAAAATTTAGGTTGTTGGAGATGTGATTTTTGAAAAATCACAAATGGCTTTTGCTACAGGATTCCAGGGCAGGAGGAATAGGAAAACTGAGACAGGAAAGTTAAAACAAGGCCAAACAGTGTGGACGATTTGCAGCCAGTTTGTAACTAACAAGCCCTTATCTCTCCAGCCAAGGACACGGAGCAAATGGTTAAAAAAAAACCTCCCTAAAGAGAGAATGCAGAAAGGCAGGGGGGAAGGAGAAAGGGGAAAAAAGGGCCCCTTTACTCCCTAAGCAGAGAAGCCAGCAGCCTCAAGGCCTGGCAAGATAAAGTTGCCAGGTGCTTCTCATGAATTCTGGGAAGGTCACAACGAAGTAAAAAGGGACCTTGAGAATGAATCTGTACCAAAATACTCAGCAAAGGCATCTGAAACCTATCGACAGGGACAGGACGGTACCTAACGCCTCGGACCCCACCCAACTTGCTCCTCAGGCGAGCTGAGAGATCTTCTGTGCTTCACAAGCCAAACGTATAGGTTTGCTTGCTTTGCTTTTTCAGTAAAGGCGCATGCTGTAGTTGCTTTACTAAATTGGCTTTTCACAACGCAGTCAAGGTCTTTGGTACAAATTCATTTATATAAGAAGACAAGGATGGAGGTTGGAGACAGACCCCTCCCACTGACTCAGGGGGCTGTCCAGTACCACCTCCTGGGTGTCCTTGAGGGGTGTCTCTAACATTTTGAACAGATGAGAAAATTGATCTGCCCTTTGAGAAATATCAAAACATCCATCTCTTCTAGCTAAACCAGGCCTTAGCCTGAGGCAGTGGTTCTCAACCTTCTGGCCCTTTAAATACAGTTCCTCATGTTGTGGCCCAACCATAAAATTATTTTCGTTGCTACTTCATAACTGTAATGTTGCCACTGTTATGAATCGTAATGTTAATATCTGATATGTAAGATGGTCTTAGGCGACCCCTGTGAAAGTTCAACCACCAAAGGGGTCACGACCCACAGGTTGACCTAAGGCCATCAGCAGCTAATTTATGTCTGGGGAGGAAGTAACTAATTAACTGGGGCAGCCAGGTGATGGAACCAGTTTGACCTGCGCATAATTAGGGTCATAGCTTAAGGTGACCAGATTTAAAGTGGTACACCATTGACTAGGGGGGGGGGGAGGTGTTCTATTTTTTTCTTCTTTTTAAAATTATTACTTAAAATATTACAAAGAGCAATCGGGACTTTTTATAAAATGCCGCGGGAGACAAACTGTTAAAAATAGGGACTGTCCTGCCAAAAGCGGGACGTCTGGTCACCTTATCGTAGCTAGCTTCACAAATTTCAATATCATGGAGCAAACTAGATTTCAATCATGACTACAGCTTTTTTTTTTTTTTTTTTTGAAAAAAATTGCTATGATGCAAAACAGCAAGATGCTAGTTACTTACCTCCAACCCTCTTCCTCCTCCCCCGGGAACTAAGTTTCCATGTACTGGAAGTTTCCTCAAACACTGTCCCCGTGTTCTAAGGGTCAGATTGTACAGCTTTTGTATAATATCTGCACAGTATCTGGAACACTAGGTAGATTACTCAGTAAGCACCATCATCATCACACACACATGCCCATCGCCTTTTGTTGGAGAGGATAGAAACATGGAGCTAAAGTTCTCTTTTGGTGGAAGGTGCTATAACGAAAGGCAGCGGTTGACATTGTGCCTAAAACATGGGAATTTCAAACATTTTGGCTGTTTCCACAGCCTCTGTTAGACCAGCCCACGTAGGAAATGTTACGCTTCTTGAGATTCATCAGTCAGAGCTGGCGGTGATGCTGATGGCCCATGGTCGGTGGGTGCGCTTTTGTTTATACATCAGGGGTGGCAGGTGATGTCCAAGATCCACTACCCACATTTCTCACTTAGACCACCTGGGGACCAACACATGCACAAGGGACAAACCCCATGTTCGTGCCTTTCCATCACCTATTTTGTGGGGCAGCTGATGCATTGTTTTCATAATTGTGTAAGAAGTCATACTTTATCCTTTTTTTTTTGAAGACACACTTTTCTAACCAAAATATACAGAGAGAGAAAGAGAGAGAGAGAGAGAGAGAGAGAGAGAGAGAGAGAGAGAAAATGCATATGTGTGCAGAGAGAGAAAGAGAGGTGTGTGTGTGTGTGTGTGTGTGTGTGTGTGTGTGTGTGTGAGTCTGTGTGTGTAGGGTGATTGGACTAGAAATGTCCACAAAACAATGGGTTTGATACATGGTCATCCATAGAGACCCAAACCCAACAATTAGTATAATTAGTATAATTCTTCTCAAGAACTCATGGAACTTTTAACAAAAACTTGACCACATACTACTCATAAAGCAAGTCCCAACAAAAATCAAAGAAACATATACAGATCCGATTCTTCAACCACCATGCAATAAGTTACAATCAGCAACAAAAAGATAATTTGTAAAAATCTCATACATTTATAAATTGTAAAACATTTCTATTACAACTGGATCAAAGAAAAAAAAATCACAGGTGCAGGAAAAATCCTTGGGACTGAATGATAATGAAAATGCTGTATATCAACTGAGGAGAGGTAGCTAAAATTATACTTTGAGAAAAAAGTTAGAAAAAAAAAGAAAGGCTGAGAGCTGATGAGTGAAGCCTCCAACTTAAGAAGTTAGAAAAAGAGCAAGAGAAAATGTACAAAAGTGTCCTAATATTTTCTTTAGAGAGAATGCATTTAATAAAAAATAAAGAACAAAAGCCGGTCATTATTCTGCTGGCATGTTAAGTGCTCACGAAGGAAGGAACAGAAAGCGGAGTCATTACCTGCCAATTTCATTCAGCTCAGTATAAGCTGAATCAAAATTTTCCTTCCAGGAAATGGTGGCACCATCAGCAGCAGCATCTTTGGGAGAGAGAGAATCCACTTATGAGATTGAGGAAGTGACGAAGAATAACAAAACGGCTAACAGAAAAGGTCCAGCATCAGCCAAAGCAACTCTCAGGACTAAACACGGAGCCTAACTTGGTGGGAAAACGCCAGGATTCCCGACAGGCCTTTCTAAAAATCTTATCCCAGCGGAATCTGACATGGCATCCAGACTCCCGCCCGTCTGCACCCGCACAGGGAAACTCGGGGACAGTCGGGAATGGAACTTCTGGATGTGTTACTAACAAAAACTAAAGGGGACAGAGGACATGGCACAGAAGGCCTAGCAGAGCTGGTGGGGACTGGGGTGTGGGGAGGACACAGGCGAGAGGGTCCGGGAGGAGTTACGGGGCCAGGAAGGACGAAAGGGAAGGGACGTGCTCAAAACATTCTAAAACCTGCTCTTGCTCAGCCCGCTGTTCTTGGGCGTCAATGAGCTCATCTCGTATATTGAATGACTTCGCTTCACCCCAAACATACGCCTGAGCAGAATCTTTGCAGCATTTCCTTATATGACGTGTTAATTCCCTGGCAATGATTCACATACGTGTGAGCATGACACTACTGTGTATTTGTGTTATCTCTGGGGACCAAGGCTCGCAGAAGCAAACCGTGAGCGGTGGTCATCCCCGAGCACAGCCCCGTGGGGGGCGGAAGGTGCCTACACCCTGAAATCCGAGGGAAGAGACCCAGGCCAAGGTTTCCTGGGAGACTCAGGCTCGCTGGAGCAAGGCCAGTGGGAGGCTGCTGAGCCGGCGGGAGCTTTTCCGGCTTCAGCGGGGGGCAGGGCTGTAGTCTGAGTCCCCAGGAGGTTTCTGGAGCCACTCTTAGATTCTGGGACTCCCTTAACCTAGAGAGACCCGGATTCATTGCCTTTTAAGTATAGAGACCCCCTCTCTTCATCCGAACACACCCAGCCCACTCCCCTGCACTGTCCCAAACCCCACTTCTCAAAAATTTCCTCAGGCTAACAAGTTTCCTCTCTCACAACGTCCTTGGCACCAAGGTGGCTTGGTGAGGTCGTGAACAGATGGACAAAATAAGAGCATTGTTTGTAAAACACTCATGTAGCTGGTTATACGTGTGTCTTCGTAGTTGTCCAGCACACCCACATAAAAACGTGCCCACACGAGAAGAGGTGTTCTGGGAGGGCAGGGCCTGGGGAAATGTCCAAATCCTCCCACCAGGTTGCTTTTCTCTCCCCAATTTAAATCGGGGAGTGGGGTGGCCCTAGTGTACTGCGTGGCCAGTTCCCAGGGGAGAGGAGGGTTTCGTGTCCTGTCCTAGAAGAGGGGCAGATAGCATCCATGGGGCGTGACGTCTGCCTGCTCCTCTCGGTGCCTGGAGACACGCGTGGAGCCCAGGGAGCCGCAGGGCAAACATGGGGGCAGATCTAACGTTTGCTCCCAGACCCTTGAAATCATACTTTATGGAAACACTCTTCACCAGGCCTCTGAACTGTGACTTGACTGAAGCCACAGAGCCAATCCAGGCCACCCCCTGCACAGCGGCTGCCACGCAATGCTCAGACAGTGCCAGTGAGCGTGTGGGCCGCCTGGCCTTCACCCCTGGGGTGCGGGGCGTGGCGGGACTCACCGTATTCTGGAAGCCGCACGAACTCCGAGGGCTCGCTGGGAAGGCTGATCCCCCAGGGGTTGCTGGCACTGACTCTGAACTGATAAGGGCTCCCGGGGCTGAGGTCTTCGATGACGAGGTAAGTGTCCAAGGTCGAAGCTACCGACTGCTGCCAGGCCTGGGACCCTAGCGCACAATTTCCGAGGAGAGAGAGAGAGAACAAGTCAGTGGGACATTGTTTCAAAGACCTTCAGCAAACAAAGGGAGGGAAATGGACGCATTCCATTCACAGGGCCCTTGTGGTCACTGTGTCCGGCTCTGAAAGTCTGGGCGACTGTGGCGGATCTGGGTTCAATTTCCTAGAGATTGACTGTCTCAGGAGGCGTGTGGAGGCAGCTGACCTGCAGGTTCTGAGTGAGGAGACACACAGGTCATGCAGAAGTTACGGAGGAAAGTGGGGCGATTCTTCACGAGGACTCACAAAACATAACGTAAGAGCAACAACGAGAAAACGGGGTTTGGAAATGGAAACAAAATAGAAATGAGCGCGTATCGAGCGCCACTTGCTTGTGAAGACTGTGGGAGGCATCTTCACCCCAGTCTCTCACTTCCCTTCCTCACTTACATGCACAGAAAACCTCCTAGGTCAGGGGCGTGCATCTCACTTTACAGATGAAGAGACGGAGACTCAGGGAGATTAGATGATTTCCCCAAGACAACTGACGAATGCCGAGTAAATACGAACTTTGTGAACCGTGCCTGTCAGCTCAGCATGGATTTGTGTGGAACTGGGAGACGCAAGAGTAAGCAGCCTGAGAAAGATGCAGAAATGAACACCTTCAAACTGCACGGGCCCCGTTTAGCAGGAGAGAGAAGAGTTAAACTAACAAGAGTGATGGAAAGGAGGGTGACATGCGTGATTTTGGTTCTGGGTGCACGTGTTACTTTCCACTGTCATTCATCTGGGGCTCGGAGCTGTGTGAACAATCAGCTCCCCGACAACTTCTCATCTCAGCTAATTCCTCTTGGTGAGCAGGTGTCAGGCTCAGTTGGTAACAACTGCTGAAGAAATGTATGCACTTTAACAGGTAAATGTAACAAATTAAAAAACGGAACAATGTGTGAAAAAGTTACTATATGTCATAATGTATACAGGGTGTCCCAAAAAAGTATACACACGTTAACAGCCGATAGCTCCATTTTGAAACTGAAAAGGACTTTATGAACACTGACTTCGTAATTACCCAAAGGGTGTGTATACAATTTGGGGGGACGCCCTATATCAGGGGTGGGGAACATCAGGCCCACGGGCCCTGTAAGGCCCATAAAATCATTCAGTCTGGCCCTGCCAAGGCATTACGGGGGGAGTTAATCACATGTTTGACCTGACATAGCAGGCTAGTGTTTAAGCGGATAGTTTTGTATGGCCGGAGAATGACGAGTGGCGTTGGAAATATCCAAATGGCTCTTGGCAGAGAAAAGGTTCCCCACCCCTGCTGTGTAGTGATGTTTACATTTTGTCAGGGGAGGGGGTGGGCAAAGCTCTGCTCCTGCTCCCCTCCTGCTCCGCCCCTGGTTGCTCTGGGAGAAGGATCACAGAGTAGCAACCTGGAGGCCTGGCTCTAACTCCAGCCTCGTGCTCCCTAACTCTCTTCAGGCCTTTGCCTCCTGGTGGGTGGGATGGGCGGGCTGGTCTGGGTCGCTGGGCATGCTGAGCAGGACAGTGCATGTGAAGGCACTTGGAAACCTGCCGTGAGTCACCGTTTTGTGGAGAACCCCGACTGGGTGTTTGAGATTCGAGAAGGCGCTGCAGTCTGGCGCCGGGGCCCTGGTGCCGCTTTGGGAGACGCAAGAAGGAACAGCTGACGAAGGCACAGAGACCAACGGTGTGATGGCTGTGCGGGCCTCGCTACAGGAAGGAGAAGACACACAGTGGCCCACCTTCCTCTCTGTACTCCACGGTGTAGCCGGAGATGGTGCAGTTGCCGGTGCTGGCGGGGGGCAGCCAGCGCAGGATCACCGAGGTGCAGCTCCGCTCCTGGGCGATGGGGCGGTTGGGGGCCGCGGGAACGCCTGCAGGACAGAGACCGCGTCCGGGGCTATGTCTGCAGAACCGGGTCGTTTACACCAGGGTTGAATGCCACCCAGGGAACATCACCTAACCGGCATCTCACATTTCCCCTGTGATGTTCTCCACCTTCCCCAGGTCCGGGAGAGGCCCAGGAGGCCCACCTTGCGGTTGGAAATTCTCCCCCACAGACAGCAAAAAACCCTTCTCTTCCTGTTTGCTGGAATTTTACTTTGGAATTTTCACAGTGGAAAACCCCCCCCCCCCCCACACACACACCCCAGTTCAGGGAGCCCTGGTAATGCCCCCGGACAATGATTGACCCACACACATCATAGAGATGAAGAGCAGGACAGCGCTGCCACAGGCTGGGGCAAGGAGGATGGGGAGTTAGTTAACGGGTACAGTTTCAGTTTTGCAAGACACGCGTTCTGGAGCTTGGCTGCACAACAGTGTGAATGCACTTCACACTCCGGAACTGGACACCGAAAGCTGGTCAAGATGGTAAATGCTGTCGTGTGCATCTTACGACAATAAGCGTATGTTCAAAAGCATAAAACACGTTTAACGGGGACAGAGTCTGTACCTTGCACCTTCACCGTGGCGGA
>PVJC01021297.1:0-28390 GCA_004026665.1 Murina feae | reverse complement strand
TTCGCTAGAGGCAGTTTAATCGGAGCTGAGCTGAGGGGCGCAGCTTCACTTTCGCTCCTGCCGCAATGGAAAGGGCTGTTTACTCAGGTCCGTGAGTGGCGGCCGCCATGTTGGCTGGGCTAATTTGCATACAGCTGCTCTGATTGGCTGGTGGGCGTGGCTTACCCTGTCTCGGAGAAACAGTTAATTTTAATATTTCGCTTTTATTAGTTTAGATGGTGCAAAAATATGTGAATATTTAATGCATGAATCTATATAGATTTATTTTTAAATGCGCTTATATTTTTTAATTTGTAAATTTGTAGAAAATATATAAAATTGATATATCTTACTAATAAATCTATCAAAATATATCCTATATAATAAAAGGCTAATATCCAAATTGACCGGACAGCGGAACGACTGGTCACTATGATGTGCACTGACCACCAGGGGGAAGACGCTCAACACAGGAGCTGCCCCCTGGTGGTCAGTGTGCTCCCACAGGGGGAGTGCCACTCAGCCAGAAGCCGGGCTCATGGCTGGGGAGTGCAGCTGCCATGGTGGGAGCCTCTACCTCCTCTGTGGCAGCACTAAGGATGTCCGACTGGTGGTTTAGGCCCGCTCTCACCTCAGCCCTCAGTCAGACATCCCCTGAGGGCTCCCAGACTGCGAGAGGGTGCAGGCTGCGCTGAGGGACCCCCAAATGCAAAATTTTCATGCACCAGGACCCTAGTTTAATATACAAATATCTACATATTTATATACATATACAATACAAATATATTTTTAAAAAATTGTCTTGGTGATGATGATCGCGACATGAACGTTGCTCCTTAGTTGGTGGTGAGTGGGAGACAGGGCATGGATGCTGATGGTGGTGCAGGGTGAGCATGGCTTCTGCAGCAGCAGCCTCTGTTAGGTGCCCACCCCTGAGAGGGGCTGCCTGGCCTTGGTGGCTGTGACAGCGTTCCTGGCTCTGTGGCTCCCTCCTGTGGTGGGGACAGTGTGTTGTCATCCTCAAGTGTGATGAAGTGGTGGCTGGGAGGAGAGAGAGGGACAAGGCAGGGAGCAGGGGGAGGGCACCCGCTGGCTCCCTTCAGATGATCCATGTGCCCTGGTGGAGTCACAGGCTCCTGTGGAGAGGACCTGAGTACAGGCAGGAGGCTGGGAAGGCGGTGGGAGCACTGAGACTGGGCTTTGAACAACAAAAGAGAGCTTGGGCCCTAGATGGTGTTGCTCAGTGGGTAGAGCGTTGGCCTACAGACTGAAGGGTCACCCACACACAGGAGCAGGGCAAGCCCCTCTGCAGCCCCTTGGACCCTGGGCCTCAGCACAGGGGGCAGCAGAACCTGAATCTGGCCTCAGGCTGGGAGTAATCGCAGAGCATGGTGTGTAGTTACCCAGGATTCCTGTGGATTCCATCCCCATCCCCTCCTCTCCCCTCCCCAGGCCCAGGAAGGGCATCCCCACACTGAGGCAGGGAGGGATGGGCAGGGGAGGAAGGCAGGCAGATCCATGAAGGCAGAGGGAGGGGTGGCAGGGGCAGGGCTATGGGCCTGGGGACCACCCCTCCCCCCCTCCCCCCCCCCATGCTGACCCCCAGGAAGCAGGGCCAGGTTGGAAGCTCTGTCTGCAGAAGGCCTAGTGAGGCCGAAGCCGCCAGAGGTGCCTTTGGCGGGAGCCTGGAGTCGCTCCTGTTCAGTGGCTTCCTCGCTGCTGCCTGGGCAGCCCAGTGGGGCCCAGGGAACACAGTCCTGCATCAGAGGTGTCACCTCGCCCTGCCTCCCAATTACTAACCGGAAGGTTTTTATTGCACCTCAAAAGGAATGATTATTCTCTTAATAGAGGCAGTTTTCCCTGATTTTCAAAGGAGGCAGTTCACTTTTTGAATTAGAATAGATTTTTGTTTTGGTTCCTTATTACAAAGCCGCGTGGGCCTAGTGGACATGGGAAACGCAAATAAGAAGCAAGGTATTTAACAAAAGCCTCCCATTATGCAACCATAAGGGCCCACAGTTAGCAGAGGGGCCGGCGTCTTCGTGTGCGTGTCATGTTTCTCCATAGATGACAAAACACTGCCTCACTGTTTCTGCTGGGCCTTGCTTTTTGCTTCATCTGTTGTGACTGCTATTCTATGTGGACAAACATTCTTTTAAATACACTCCACTGGCTGAACAGCTTTCCGCTATGTCGCTGGATCCCAGTTAATTGAATCCATTTTCTTTGGTTGGGAGCTTGGACTGTTTCCAGGTCTCTGATGCTATTCTACCAGAATGGTAACACACAGCATGATAGCGATCGTCGTTTAAACAAGTTGTCTTAATTATTTCTTTGTTAAAAATAGATTTTCTTACTGATTTCAGAGAGGAAGGAAGAGAGGACAAAGAGAAACATCAATGATGAGAGAGAACGTTGATCGGCTGCCTCCTGCACGCCCCCTACTGGGGAAATTGAGCCAGCTACCCGGGTGTGTGCCCTGCCCAGGACTAGAACCAGTGACCACCCCTGAGCCAGGCCTGATGATTTCCTGAGGATAATCTCTGAGGTGTAGGATTTGTAAGTCGAAGGACATGGTTGAAAGTCGTCCAGCATCTGCTTTATGCGCCTGTTAAACCGTGAGTCCCTCTTCTCTCCCAGGAGCATCATTTGACGACCCCCTTGCTGGTAGTGTACAAGTACATGGCTTTGGTTTCGCTTTTCTTTAAGTCACCTCACTTCCACGCCATCACCAACGCCAGAGCCAGAGCAGGCCTCTGTCTGCAAAGCCCAGCTCTCAGCTCAGCTCACAGTCACTGGCCTGCCAGGGCCCCCTGTCCTGCCCAAAGGTAGAAGCCGCACTCACTCCGCAGCCACCTCTGTCCCCGCTGGGCGCTCCCCAGTGACCTCCATCCCCAACACGACCCCTCCTGCACCCAGGCCACACCAGCGTCCCTGTTGTCTCTCACCTTACCTGATTTTTTTTAAAGTATATTTTATTGATTTTTTTACAGAGAGGAAGGGAGAGGGATACAGAGTTAGAAACATCGATGAGAGAGAAACATCAATCAGCTGCCTCCTGCACACCCTCTACTAGAGATGTGTTCATAACCAAGGTACATGCCCTTGACCAGAATCGAACCTGGGACCCTTGACTCCTCAGGACAACGCTCTATTCACTAAGCCAAACCGGTTATAGGGCCTCTTCTGGTTTTTAACGCCCTGAATGTGACAACATGTTCTTACTGTCTGTGTCATCCCGTGTCCTTGCTGCCTGTGTCATCCCGGGGGCCTCTGCCAGGCCAGCCCAGAGCCTGTGGGAATTGCTCCCCGCCCCCAGGATCTGAATGTCTGAAAGACAATTTACTCAGCAAACTGATTCCCCATCTCATGGGCAAGGTGCGTTTTCAGTGCATCAGGCCCTCGGAGCTCCTGGCAGATAAATGGAAGCGGGTGTCCCCCAGGCATCCTCAGGGCAGGAGACCCAATGGGGACCCTGCTTAAGGCCACTCCTCATGCATTGACCACAGAAGGCCACTCCACGCACTGACCATGGAAGGCTCACTAAAAAGCGCCTGCACATGGCAAAGCTCATTTGCATGTGATCGCCCTTTCTCTTCCCTCACAAACATGGACATGCCTAGCCACATGCTGGGGATTGAGCTCTGACTCCTGGAAGCATTGACAGTTTTTAAAAATCCTCCATGGAAGACTCCTGTGATGAAGCCCCCCTGGTGCCCTGTCCCCGAGACCAGCCCCATCTCCCCCTCAGGAGCCTCCTGGTGCCCTGTCCCCAAGACCAGCCCTCTCTCCCCTCAGGAGCCTCTGGCCCTCTCCGGGCCCTGACCTCGAGCCTCTCTCTGGTCTGTTGACTTTCTAGTCTGTAGACATCTTTCCAGACGCGGGCACACAATCTCTTTTCGCTCCTACAGTTACTCTGCCAGAGAAGCCTGCAGAGTGTGATCCCTCTTCAGAAGTTCCCACAGGGAGATTCGTGCCCTTGGGGATGTCTCTTCCTGGCTGCTGCCTGCCAGCACTCTGTCTCCAGGGCTCAGGGTTCCAGAGCAGCAGGAGGGAGGAGCAGGGGAGAAGGCCAGCCATTGAGCGTACTCCTCCTGGTAGATACTCTTATAGGATTTATTACATTAACACGAGGGGATGCCCGACCGGCGTGACCCAGTGGTTGAGCATCCACCTATGAACCAGGAGGTCACGGTTTGTGTGCCCTCAGGGCACAGGCCCGGGTTGTGGGGTCTATTCCCAGTGAGGGGCGTGCAGGAGGCAGCTGATTCATGATCCTCTCTCATCATTGATGTTTCTGTCTCTGTCTCCCTCTCCCTTCCTCTCTGAAATCAACAAAAATACATTAAATATTTTTTTAAAAGACCAGGGGACAATCTGGAAGTTATGGTAAATGATATTACCTTTATAGGAGATTAGTAATCTCAGGAAAATTAGTAATCTCAAAGATATTATGGGATGCATATGGGTCAGCAGGGAGGTTGACACTTGAACTCAGGTCTTCATGAGTCAGAGACAGAGGGGTCAGGGGCAGAGGTGGCAGGAGGGCTAAGCAATAGCAGGACAGGCCGCCCAGCCAGCACGGTTGACCTAAGTCTCAGCGTTTCCATAATAAAATGGCCCTAGCACCACACCCTTACAGACCAGCACTAGAAATCCTAGTCTGGTTTTTTTTAATCACCTAACTATGTTTGCTCTTGCAATATCTTTTTGTGTTTTTATTCATTTTCTCTAGTGAGGACTGTAAAAACTTGCTAAATTTTCTCCTGGTCATGACACAGACAACAAAAATGAAATCTGACTAAGAAAGAGTAACTTTCCCACAGTTATGGAACCAGCAGTCCCAGGAGCTGCCGTGGGAGGGGCAAGGACAGGCAGCACCATGGTGGGTCCTGCTGGTCTACCAGCCACCAAGCCAGGTGGTCTCAGGCCCGAGGCAGAGGTGGGGGAGGTCGGGTTTGAAAGATGTGAAAACCCCCATTCATTCGCCTGAAAATAAATGCTCTGAGGGCATGAGCTTGATTTCCTTGGGGCAGTAGCCAGGACGTTTTCCTGGAGCAATTACCCTCCAGCCTGCGCTATAGGCTCTCAGGCTGCCCTGTCCAGCCTGGATCGCACTTGCTGACACCACCAGTGGTCCCGCTGCTGCCGAGCCAGTGCCTGGGTTCTCATCGAGAGAATCCTCACGAGCTGCTCACAGCCCTGGGCATCTGGGGAGATCCCCTGGTACCCCTCGCCCCCGCACCCACGCTGCCTCCCGCCCTTGTGCACACCAGCTCTGTGTGCGTCCACCCTCTCCTGACCTCGGTGCGGAGCTGCTGGGCTCAGCCGTGGGTTGGTTCAGTGGTTCTCACAGGGGCACCTGCAAGTCTATTGTTTTCCCACCGTGTGCTGGTCCCCCCGGGGAAGAGGAAACAAGGTGGTAAAACGACTGATGTGACTGGAGATGGTGTTAGTGCTGTGAAGGAAGGAGTGTGGAGCCCTGGGCTAGAGGAGGGTGCGGAGGTGGCCCCTCAGCCAGGGGGCCCTGGGAGGCTGCTGGGAGGCGGCAGGATGGCCCCGTGCGAGGAGGTGGCAGTGATGTCTGCTGAGGGCATTGCAGGCGGCAGGACGGCACAGGGCACGGCGTGTGCTCGGTCCTTCGGGGATGGGACAGTATCCGAGTCTCCTTCTCGGTCACATCGATGGTCCCGTGATTGTGAACATCACCCACATGGCAGCAAGCCCACAGCCAGTGGCAGAACCCCTCTCCCATTCAGACACGCATGTCCCCAGGCGCGTGGGCATGTCCACGGCAGTGTCTGCCCGCATCCGCCGTAGAGCAGGTCGGAAATGGACGCTTCACTTCTGGTCTCCACCTGGCCCCCCTCATCCCCTCACCATCCCCGCCGGTGTCCCATCGCTCTCCAGCGCCCACGGCTTCAAACAGACAGACAGACCGACAGCTCCCCTGCCCTCCATCCTGGTGACCAGACCAGTCACAGGAGGTTTTCCGCTTTCTCTCCAACACAATGAAGATGTGTGCCCTGCCCCCCTCGCCGCGCCTTTGAGCCGTCCATCCCGCCCCAGCGTGTTGGCCCTGTGGATGTCTCTTCCTCTGTCTGTGTCCAGCCTTCTCCATCGGGTCCTTCAGGGTGGCCTGGCCATGTGTTTCCCGAACCCGGATCTGCCCCTCAGCATCTTCATCAGGTTCCTGTCTGGTTCCTGCTGCCTCCTCAGCTGCGGGGTGTGGCCCTTGGCCCTTCCTTGTGGGGTCTGGATGCTCTGACTTTCCCTCCTGCCGAGCTGGCTCTGCTGGTTCCCGAGAGGATGTGTCCACTGTTCCCTTGAGTGTCAGCTGCCAGGGCACCCTTCCCCCTCCCCCCACCAGGCTGCCCGCCCTCCCCTGCTGCTCCGTCCACTCCACCTGCCCGCCTCGTTCCCTGACTCTGTGCTGCTCCTGGCTCTGTGGCCCCTGCCCCCGTGGGTAGCAGAGCGGGCCCCTGGGTTGTGCTGTTTGGAGAGGGACATCTTCTTGCTGCCCCCCCCCACCCCTGAGCTGACACAAGCCTCCTCCCGGCAGGAGCCAGTCCCTGTGGCAGAGTAGACGCCGAAGACCTAACGGAACTGGCCACCATAGCGGCTGCTTCTATTTCAAGTGCTGTTTCCATGGTGATTTGGTTATTTTAATACATCAGAAACCACCATGGGACCCGCTGGCTTGTTGTGAATAAAAATGCAGGGGCTGTTGAAGAACCACATCCATGGCTCAGCCAGCCTCTCGCTGTCAGGGCAGCACCGTGGGCGCAGGGACCATCGCGGGCACAGCCAGCCCTCTGCCCTCCCAGGCGGTTCTCCCTCGTCTGACACGCCAGCCCCACGGTTTTGAGCGAGGAGCCCAGCCCCATCCAGGGCCTCTGAAGGCACCAGGAGCCTCTCTCCTGCTGCCACGGGGGAAGGGCATTGCGCTCCGCAAAGTCTCTGCCCAGATCGCTGTGTCCCTCGGGGGTGGTGTCCAGCTCCCCATCTTCTCTACAATAGCGCGTGTGTCCTCACTCCCCCACAGGCATCTCTCCGAGAACGGGGACCAGGCACGGACTGTGGGGGTTAGACCCCAGGGAAGGCAGGGCCGCCCTCATTCAGCTGCAGGTGTTTCCCGAGAGGGAGGCGGGACAAACACACACGAGCTCGGGCTCCTGTACAGACCTTGGCCATCACCTCTGCTGAGGTCATTGGTGCCACGTGTGTCCCAGTGAATCCTTCTTTTCCATTTGGTGTGAGGAGCAAGGATACCGCTCAGCGTGATTTGAAGACACTGAAGAACGCGCTCGCCCTCGGAGCCACTGCTCATGTTGGAGCCTCCTGAGAAACGCCTGCCCCCCCTCCGCAGGGAAGACACAGGGAGGGGAGTGTTCCCGTCAATGTTACTGACTTCAGAGAGGAATGGGGAGGGGGAAGGAGAGAGATAGAAGCATCTGTGATGAGAGAGAATCATGGATTGGCTGCCCCTGCATGCCCCACAGGGGGGAGAGAGCCTGCAACCCGGGCCTGTGTCCTGACCGGAATCGAACCCTGACCTCCTGGTTCATCGGTCGATGCTCAACCACTGAGCCACACCAGCCGGGCCATGTGTGGGTTTAAATCAGATGTTCAGGCCTTTTCCAGCTGCTGTGTGTGTTCACCCCGGCATCACCGTGCCCTCGTGTTCATGTCGTTAGGATGGGCAATGAGCCTGCCCGTGGAATAGTCCTGGTTTTGAGTTGTATCTCTGAGGTGATGACTCGAGTTTAATACATTTATTGCCGTCCATGGCACATGTCTCCTGAGGCTTGAAAATACAGGATTCAACCAAGTCAGAGCTGAGATGACATGAACACGGTCCCGTCTCCTCCTGGCGGCATTTCTCGGAGGCACTGGGACCCGCTCAGCCCTGGGCCAGCTGAGTGCCTGCCTCTTCCTGGCCCCGAGGTTTGGTGTTCAGAGACCTTTGTGCCCCTGATGCTGCTGAAACAGAAGTCGGGTGATGGAGCTCATGGTCAATGGTACACGCTCGGTCGCCCAAAAAGCCTGTCTCTGTTTCAGAACATCAGACAGACTTTCTAAAATCTTCACCCAACTCATCGGGGTGCCATTGGTTAACAGAAATACATAGGTTTCAGGTGTAAACCCGATAACAGGCCATCTGTGTGTCTTGTTGTGTGTTCACATTTACCCCCCTTTCCCTCTCCCGCGTGCGAAACGCTCGGGAATGGAACAGACACTCAGAAGCGGATGGACAGGGCACTCGCTCCTTGGGGCACAGTGTGCCAGCAGCATGGCAGCAGCACAGAGGACGGCCGTCCTCCTTCCCCCCCCCCCCAGGAGCCGCTCCCTGTGCAGCCCCCGAGTAATAGGGCGGGGTTTTGTACTCTGGGGACTCTCTAACCCAAGAGGGGGTGCAGCAGGGTGGGGCTGTCCCCGGGCCTGCAGGAGAGGTGCAGAGCCATGTCCTTGTCCCTACAGGAGCGGGCTGTTCACTGCCTGCCCCTGTCACGGCTGCGGGGGTGGGGGAGCCACGCCCGTGTCTTCACCAGGAGGGGGCCTGGGTGCATTTGATACACAGTGAAGCGTATAAAAGGGAAGTGGGGTTAACATCTAAGCCGTAGCTTTGATAGAAAAGACGCCCTCATTCTTATGCTACCTCCCGCCCGCCCTCTGGGAGCCCCCACTGCGCTGTGTGTCTGTGTTTGACGTGTTCTTCCCTCTGTCGCACCCTCGTCCCTTTTCTGCTCTCTCCTGCCCTCTGGGAGCCACCAGGCCTGTCCGCTGCATTCTGCCTCTCAGACCCTCCACCCGCCCTTTCTCTCGTGCATGAGCACCTGGACATCAGCTGTGAAGATGGAGAGTGTTCTGGTCTGCCTGGGAAGGGACCTCTATGTCCCCCACTTCTCTTCACTGCTGTTCCATGCTCCAGAGACAGAAGGGGTCAGGGGGCGGCAGACCCGGGAACCTTTCCGTGCCGCAGGCCTGTGTGAGGCTCGGCATCTGGCACGAGGAGTCCGGCTCTGGGTGAACAGCCAGGCCCGTCCCCCTCGGTGAAGCCATCTTCACTTCCCACCAGGAACTGTTTCTCTGGGGAGTGTAGGCGACGCCCAGGGAATGATGGCGGCAAAAGCAGGCGGGTGCAGCATTCTGCATTGGGGTGTGAACAGTTATGACTCGAATCTCCTTAGAGACTTTGAGAGGCATTAGCAGGCCCTGCCTACGCACTGGGAGATGAGGCAGATTAAACCCCGGGGCAGAGGGAGACTGAGCGAATGGTCAGATGGATCAAGCGGAGTTGCCGGTAGATTACATGTTCCTGCCTTGTTGGACCACGCACACACACACACACACACACACACACACGGTGAGATACACGAACAGGAAAGCTACCTTTCTCCCCACGTGACACACACAAGTTCCACAGCATCAAGTGCATTCATGCCCTGGTGACCCAGCTCCATCGTCGTCCCCAGAATGTTTTCATCGTCCCTGAGAGCCTCTCAGACCTGTGGACAGTCCTTCCGGCCTTCCTCCCCTGGCTCGGCATCATGTCCTACCTCCGGGCTCCGTGAAATCAGCTCCTCTTCCCTTTCCACCTCTGTGTGTCTGTCCATCTGAAGTGACTGTCTTGTCACCAGCAGATAGTTGTACATATCATTATGTTCTTTTTCTTAGCCCACTCTGCTAGGCGATGTTTTTAGGTCGGTGACAGGGTGGTGGGGGTTAGAGGGGAGTTATCTGTGGATGCTGCCATCCGCATGGCCACAGCCTGGACGGCAAAGCAGGAGACAGTCATTTCCTCTTGGCTCTGGAGGTTGGATGTCCAGGAGCAAGGCGAGGCAGGGCAGGTTCTCCTGAGGCCCACTCCTTGGCTGACAAGTGCCGTCTTCCTCCGTGGCCTCACCTGGCCTCCCACCTGCATGTGTCTGCGTCCTCATCTCCTCTCCTCAGCGGGACACCAGGCATGTTGCGTTAGGGCCCATTCTGATGACCTCATTTCAACGGAACCACTTCTTCAAAGACCCTCTCTCCAAAGCAGCTAGATTCTGTAGAACTGAGAGTTAAGACCCCAATATGTTTGTAATATTTTATTGTGTGGTTGAGAGAGAGAGAGAGAAAGAGAGAGAGAGAGAGAGATTTTGTTTCCCCACTTATTTTGCAATCATTGGTTGCTGCTTGTAGGTTCCCTGACCAGAGATCAAACCTACAACCTTGCCCTAAACACTGCACCACCCACCAGCACTAAAACATAGGAGTTCTGAAGGGACACAATTGGAATAGCTTCCATTTACATCCAAAGAAATTATGGCTCAGAAAGCACTTACGTTGACCATTTTATTTGTTTTCTGTGTGTCTTGTAGCTTTCTGCTCCTCATTTCCACCACTACTATCTCCCTTTGTGTTCAGTTTATCACAATCGTCTCTTTCTCATTTCCTTCTGTGTATATTCTATAGGTTTTCTTTGTGGTTGCCATGGAGACTACTTACAGAAAACTGCTTTTTTACAACTTTCCCAACTATTTTATCCTATTGTTGTCACAAATAACATCTCTAGGATATACCTGTTAACATAGATTTATAATTATTTTTATGCATTTGTCTTTACATTTTTCAGAAAATACAAATGTAGGGTTGCAAATCACATTGACGAAATAGCAGGTCTTTAAAAATATCCCCCCCCCCTTGCCCTGACTGGTTTGGCTCAGTGGATAGAGCATCAGCCTGTGGATTCAAGGGTCCTGGGTTCAATTCTGGTTAAGGGCATGTACCTTGGTGGTGGACACATCCCCAGTGGGGAGTGTGCAGGAGGCAGATGATCGATGTTTCTCTCTCATTGATGTTTCTAACTCTCTATCCCTCTCCCTTCCTCTCTGTAAAAATCAATAAAATATATTTTAAAAAATAAAATAAAAATATTTCCCCCAGAGGATGCTGCATTTCCATGTGGCTCTGAGCTGCTATCCAGTGTCTCAGAGGGTAGGTGGGATAGTAGTGAAGTTGCTCAGCTTCTGTGTGTCTAGGAATGCTCTAACTTGGCTCTCGTTTCGGAAGGACAGTTTTGCTAGACACAGAGTTCTCAGTTGACGATGTTTGCTTTGAGCAGATCCAGATCTCACCTCTCCGCCTTCTCAACTGCACGGTTCTGGCTGAGGAACCTGCTGACGGTGTCATCCCTCCATGTGAGGAGTTCCTTCTCTCTTTCTGACTTTAAGACTCCTTGTCTTGCCCTGACCGGTTTGGCTCAATGGATAGAGCGTCGGCCTGCAGACTGAAGGGTCCCAGGTTCGATTCCGGTCAAGGGCATGTACCTTGGTTGTGGGCACGTCCCCAGTAGGGAGTGTACAGGAGGCAGCTGATCGATGTTTCTCTCTCATTGATGTTTCTAACTCTCCCTCTCCCTTCCTTTCTGTAAAAAATCAATAAAATATATTTTTTAAAAAATTATTCCCTGTCTTTGTCTTCAATGTGTGTCTCACTGTAGGTTTCCTTGAGTTTTCCTACTTGGAGTTTGCTGAGCTCCTTGGATTCGTGTGCCTATACTTTTCCTCAAATTTTAAAGCAGTTTGCCTCTCATGCACTCCAGTTCCCATGTAACATCTTGGTGCAGGCACTCTGATGCCTGTGTTTCTTCGGGAGAATTTCTAGGGATTATTTTTCCTTTGTCTGGACCATGCTTTCTTATTTCCTTGTAGGCCTCGTGCTATATTTCATAACCTGGGCATTTGGGAGCCAACACTGCCTCTCCCAGGCTCTGCGGGGTGGCATGGAGGACTTCTACAAACTCGTGGGTTCTTGAGCCTGGGAATCAGTCAGAAACAAAAACTTTGGAACTTCCCAGGTCTTTTCTGAGCATGTGTCTGGGCTTGGTCTGTGTTTGTGCTCCCCTTACCTGCTCCCTCAGTCCCTTTGAAATATCTTAATATCCCGACAGCCCTGCCCCAGCTTCTTCTCGGGGGCCTTAGGCATTCTGTTGTACTCTGCCACCTGCAATTCCTTGCCCAGGTGTCCACAAGACTGCAGTCCCTGTGCACCTTTGAAATGCAGGTGGCTCCTCTATTCATTCCATGGTGTCCACTACTATTGCCCATCTGAGCTCCAAGTCAGGCAAGGCAGACACCAGTCCCTCAGGCATCCCACAAGCGGACCAGCACATGGCAGGCCAGGTCCTCTCAGCTCCTCTGTCTCCAGTAAGAAAACCAGGAATAGGCTGCTTCCTCCCACCTGCCCTGGGACATGTCAAGGAAGGTGTGAGACAGGCCAAGGGAGAAGTCCACGGCATTCTCTCCCGTGGACGGTGTGACTGTGGGTTTTTCTCACAGGCATGTGTCGCATTGCTCTGGGTCTCTGCATGGTGTGCAGAGCGCCTACAACATGCCTTTGCCTGTGGTTGTTTATTTGATGTTTCCACAAAGGAGTGAGGGCATGGAGCTTCCTCCTCTGACCTCAGCTTATGGAATTGCCTTTAAATGAAATGGAGAAATGGCAATTCTGTCTTTCTTGCCAGCAACTTGCTCAACTTTTGGCTTGTGGCTCAATTCCGTTCTCTAAGACTTGAGCAGAAGGCTGTAACAGGGTCTCTGGGAAGAGGACTCTGAGCTAATAGAGACCATCTGGGTTTTCCTCCATCCTAGGTTGGAGTGGACGCGTTAAATAGGGTGGAATGAGTGTTGGAGTGGCAGCCACTCGGTCTAGTAAGCCATCCAGTCCTTAAGAAACTGTCCTGTGACTGGACAGCATCCCCCCCGGGGAACAGACTCTTCATGGGTCATTCAGGAGGTGAATCAGCCCGTCTGTGCAAGAAAAGCAAAGTTCGCTGAAGTTAATGATGAATGTGTGTGATGGCTGAAGTATAACGGGCATTTTATTTAAAATATCTCTTGTCTGGAGCTTAATCGATAATGAGCATCATCATTTCCTCCGTGGGGAGCGAGCGAAGGCTTCCTTCTGTATAAACTTAGACATCTCCATGGGCAGCTCTCTTTTCTTGTCATGCTATTCCTTGTCGCCTGCCACCAAGTCAGCCGTAATGAGCAAATAATAGAGCCCTTCAGTCCAGAAGAGCTCAAACCCAGAAAACGGAACCCTCTCGTGGGATAACGAGACTTTGTTTCCAAGTATAAGAATAATCCTTAATTTTAATGCAGCTCAACTGTCTTGATTCTTAAAGAAATAGCATTTTAGGTCATAACTTAAGAACCAAATCTGCCTAATAGAAGTGTATTCTCTGGGTATTTCCCCAGGAGCTACACACAATCATCACAGTGTTTCTCTTTCTTCTCTTCCAGTGAGTCAGGGAGGTGAAGCCCTCGTCTCTGACGTGTGTCCAGACCCAGGGGTTCCAGAATTCGGACGACGAGCAGGAGCTGACTTCAGGTGGGAGACAAAGGCATTTCTTGAAAAGAACATTATTTTCTAATGCATGAAATGTGAGCTTGCCATTGCTAAGCTTTTTTTTCCCTTTTGATTTAAAGATAGAATTCCATTATTAGGCAGCTGTATTATTAGAACTCTACATTTGTGCTGAAAATTCCAGGTGCGCTAGAGTTGCCACCTTTCACTATATGACCCAATATTAAAAATGAAATCAAAATGTATATAAGCAAAATGCATCTCTAGGTTTTTTCCCCTGTTTTAATTTCTTAACTTCTCATAGTCTAATGCATTTGGGTTAATGTGTAAAAAAAGAAATAGATTGGGTGAAAATTTAACTGTCACTTCCTAATTATTTCATTAAATAAGCTTTCATGTTAATGCGTGTAAGTGGCCTGTAGTGCGTTTCATTTAGAAAATGTTATGATTCATTGTACGAGGGTCACGATGACCTGGAGACTGCTTTTCGGTCAGCGCAGTATGATTGTGGTCCTGGTAGCAGCGCTGTTGGCTTGAGTATTTGCATCTTTTCATTTATCTCAAGAAACTTGAACCTCCCTGGCCAGTGTGACTCAGTGAACGAGGAAGTTCCATGCCTGGTCAGGGCACATGCCTGGGTTTCTGGCTGGATCCCCAGGAGGGGGGCGTGCAGGAGGCAGCTGATCAAGGATTTCTCTCATTGATATTTGTATCTCTCTCTCCCTCTCCCTTCCTGTCTGAAATCAATAAAAACATATTTTGTTTTAAAAGAAACTTAAACCTTTTCAAAATGACTCAAGATGGGAACACATATTAGGAAAGAGCTTCGCAATCAAGCACTACAGGGGATCCAGAAACCCATTTTTCTTTCTTATCATCTCACTGATTTTTGAGAGAGAAACAGAAAAGACACGCAGTGAGTTAGCCTGTGAAGGGAGCTAACAACTGATAGAAAATAGTGGAGGAATGAGGACGAGTATTTCATAGACTTGCTCCCTAGGGGGTACTTTCAAGTGCAGTTAAAGGCGTTTTAATTTTGTCTGTCCAACCAGAATGGCTTTTACTTCCTTTGTTGTCTGAGGACACTGGGTAGAGGCTGTGTCACAAGGTGAATGGAAGTAGTAGACGTTCTTGCTTTCTTCCTGATCTTAGCTGAGAGCATTCTAGTTTCCATCTTCCCAGGCGATTTTAGTGTCACATTTTTTATTGGTTCCTTTTATCAGGTTGAAGAAGTACTCCTTCGTTTCTAGGTTATGGGAAGTTTTTAATCTGGAACAGGTATAACATTTTGTCAAAGGCTTTTCAACATCCACTGATAATGATCTTTTGGTTTATTTGGTTTGTTGATAGGAATTACATAGATTTTTCTGACTCTGCACTTTGGGGTGAAATTCATTTGGTTTTGATGTGTGTTTTTTATATACTGTTGGTTCTTAGTTTTTAAGATTATTTGCATATATGTTCAGAGAAGATACTGGTCTGTACACTTTTCTTATAATGACTTAATCTAGTTTTGGTATCAGAGTAGTACTGGTCTCATAAAATTAATTGAGAAAGATTCTCTTTTTTTGAATAGCTGGGAGAGTTTGTACAGAACTGGTAATAAATATATATTTACTAGGGGCCTGGTGTACAAAAATTTGTACACTCGGAGGGGAGGGGTTCCTCAGCCCGGCCTGTGCCCTCTCACAGTCTGGGGCCCCTCGGGAGATGTACACCTGCTGGTATGCCTGGCCAGCCTGGGTGAGGGGCTGATGGCTATTTGTAGGCTGGCCAAGCCCCCCAGTGGGAACCCTCACCAGATGGGGGTGTGGCCAGCCTGGGTGATGGGGCTAAGGGCCATTTTCAGGCTGGCCACAGCCCCTTCAGGGTTTGGGTCCCTACTGGGGTGCCTGGCCAGCCTGGGTGAGGGGCTGAGAGCTGTTTGCAGGCTGGCCACAGCTCCCATTGACCCAAGGTCCCAGCGAGGCTGGCTTGTAGCAGGTTTCTGGGGTTTACTTATCTTTCATAATTGAAACTTTGTTGCCTTGAGTGGAGGCCACAGCCAGCCTACGCAGGCAGTTTCCTCCATCGCCGGCCTCCTATTTGCTCTAGCTCCATGGCTGCTGGCCGCCATCTTAGCTGGGTTAATTTGCATACTGTTGCTCTGATTGAATGGTAGGCATGGCTTGGTTGGTGGGCGTGGCTTAGGTGTAACGGAGTGAAGGTTAATTTGCATATTACTCTTTTATTAGATTAGATTTAAATTCTGGGAGATTCATTAGGGAAGTCATCTAGAATTGGTATTTTCTTATGAGAAAGTTTTCAAATTACAAATTCAACTTCATTCCTTCAGACAGACCTACTCAGGTCATGTATCTCTACTTGAGTGACTTTGAGAGTTCATATTTCAAGGAGTCTTTTCACTTCATCGAAGTTTTCAAATTTTATGGCATAAAATTGTTCATAATATTCTCTTCTCATCCTTTACATTGTTAATGGTGTCGCATTCTCATTCCTGATGTTGGTGGCTTCTGTTTCCTCTTCTACCTGACCCATCACACTAGAGAATGTCAATGTGTCGATCTTCTCAACATACATACACACTCACATACACACACTCACACACTCCCATACACACTCACACGCATTCACATACACACATACACACACTCATACTCTCACATACACACACTCACATACATACACACACTCACACACACTCACACACACATACACTCACATACATACACATACACACACTCACACACACTCACACATGCACTCACATACATACACATACACACACTCACACACACACTCACACACACAGTCAGCTTCCCTGATTTTTTCCTGTTGGCCTCACTTGCCTTGTATCCCATCGATTTCTGCTCTGGTCGCTCATGATGCACTTTCTTCTGATTCCTGTGATCTGTGTGCTCTTCTTGTTCTCAGTCTCTACTATCAAAGCTGTGATTTAAGTCTGTTTGACTTTTCTAATGTGGGCATTCAGTGACAGGAGCTGCACCCTAAGAACTACTTTAGCCGCATCCTGTCCATGTCAGATTTCCCTGTTCTTGCCATTCACAGAACTTTCTCATTTCTGGGACCATGTCTCTGATCCGTGGGTTATTTAAACGTTTCCAAATATCTAGGGATTTTCCAAGGATCTTGGTGCTCAGGGAGAACACTTTATATTACTTCACTCCTTATGAATTTACTGATCATTATGGTCTGGCCTAGAAATGCTTATCTTGGCAAACACATCATGTGCCTAGAAAAGAACTTACATTGTGTCACATTTGGGTGGAGAATTGTATAGAATGTCTATTAGCGTGAGGGGTTGATGTAGTTGTTCAAGTCGTTAATATCCCTCCTGGCATTCTTGCCGCGCACTCTGTTCTTGAGAGAGCTGCACGGGATCTCTCTCCTGTTGGAATTGTGGATTTGTCTGGCTCTCTCATCGCAGTTCACCTGTTTTTGTTCTGTGGGTTTTGAAGCTGTTTTATTAGGTATATGCATGTTTAAAAGTATGTTTTTTTAAGACATTTCCATCTTCAATATGACAAAGTGACTGTCTTTACTCTTGATAGCATCCATTGCTCTGACACCAGCTTTGCCTAGTCTGAGCATACCACTCCAGCTTCCTTTTGATTATTGTAAGTACTAGAGACCCGGTGAACAAAAATTTGTGCACTGGAAGGGGAGGGGAGTCCCTCAGCCCGGCCTGTGCCCTCTTGCAGTCTGGGAACCGTCAGGGGATGTCCACCTGCTGTCTTAGGCCCGCTCCCCAGGTGATCAGGCCTACGCTGGTAGTCAGACATCCCTCTGGCAGCCCAGTAGCCCTTGGGAAATGTCTACTTGCCAGCAGGGAGCAGGCCTAAGCTGCAGTCGGACATCCTTAGCACTGTTGAGGAGGCAGGAGAGGCTCCTACCACCACCACTGTACTGGCAGCCATCAGCCTGGCTTGTGGCTGAGCAGAGCTCCCCCTGTGGGAGTGCACTGACCACCAGGGACAGCTCCTGCATTGAGCATCTGCCCCCTGGTGGTCAGTGTGTGTTTTAGTGACCAGTCATTCCCAGTGGTTCTGCTGTTAGGGTCAATTTGCGTATTATCTTTTTATTATATAGGATAGAGGCCTGGTGCATGGGTGGGGGATGGCTGGTTTTCCCTGAAGGGTGACCTGGATCAGGGTGGGGGATCCCTCTGGGGTGCTTCGCCAGCCTGGATGAGTGGTTGATGGCTGTTTGCAGGCTGGCCACAGCCCCTTCATGGAGGGGGATCCTGCTGGGGTATCTGGCCAGCCTGGGTAAGGGGCTGATGGCTGTTTTTAGGCTGGACACATCCCCTTAAGGGAAAAGGGTCATGCTGGGGTGCCTGGTCATCCTGGGTGAGTGGCTGATGGGTGTTTTCAGGTTGGCCAACACGCCTTTAAGGTGGGTGTCCCCCCCCCCCTGGGGTACCTGGCCAGCCTGGGTGAGTGGCTAATGGATGTTCTCAGGCTGGCCACATCCCTTTCAGGGAGGGAATCCCTGCTGGGGTGCATGACCAGCCTGGGTGAGTGGTTGATGGCTGTTTGCAGCGAGACTGGCTCAAAGCATGTATCTAGGATTTATTTAACTTCTAAAGTTGAAACTTTGTTGCTTTAACCAGAGCCCAGGTCAGGTTGCCCCTGACAACCCAGGCTCCCAGAGCTTCCTTGAGCCCAAGCCGGCTGGAAGCAGGTATCTGGGATTTGTTTATCTTTTATAATTGAGACTCTGTTGCCTTGAGTGGAGGCCACAGATGGCCAAGGCAGGCGGGAACCTTAGCTTCCTCCATTGCAGGGCAAGCCTCCTACTTGTTCCAGCTCCACGGCTGCTGGCCGCCATCTTGGCTGGGTTAATTTGCATACAGTCGCTCTGATTGGCTGGTGGGCGTGGCTTAGGTGTAGAGGAGTGACACCAGTTTGCATATTACTCTTTTATTAGATTAGATTAGATTAGATGATAGAGATATATCAATCTCTTGCACTCAATCTGTTAAACTACATTTTTGGGAGGTTAAAATATTTTTTAAAACTTTCTGTCCTCACATAATGTTGAAAAAGGAATGAATATTTTAATAGCCTTTTAAACAATTATGCTTATTTATATTTAAACTACCCTAAAAATTGACAAAAGATACTAACTTAAATATTACCTGCAATGTGGAATTAAATCACAACGATGAACACTGACATGTGTTTATCTGTCATCCACATTGAACTAAGGCCTTACCCATGCATGGTTTTGTACCATCACATGTGGGCCATTCTTTCAAATGTTTGCATATTTCAGAACATAAGAGCAACAGCGTCACATTGATTAGTATGACTATACAGTGGGACCTCAGTTTGCAAACTTAATTTGTTCCAGAAGGCTGTTTGACAAACAATTTATCCAAAAATGGAATCATTTTTTCCTGATAAGAAATAATATAAATTGAGTTAATCCAACCCAGACTTCAAAACGATGCCTTGTTTTAACCTAAATAATAAAAGAGCAATATGCAAGTTAACTGTCACTCCCTCACTCCGTCACAAAGATAGTGGCGGCCACAGAGTTGGAGTGAGCAGAAGGCTTGGGTTGCCCTGACGATGGAGAAAGACAAGCTTCCTTCCTGCCCTGGCCAGCCCTGAGCTCCTCTCAAGGATACAAAATTTCAATTATAGAAGTTAAATAAGTCCCAGATATTTGCTTCCAGCCCGTTGGCATGGCCAGCCTAAAAACGACCATCAACCCCTCAGCCAGGCTGGCCAGAAACCCCAATAGGCACCCCCACCCTGAAGGGGATATGGACAGCCTGAAAACAGCTCCTCACCCAGGCTAGCCAGGCACCCCAGAGGGACCCCCACCCTGATCCGAGACACCCTTCAGGGCAAACCAACCAGCCCCCACCCCTGCACCAGGCCTCTATCCTCCTTTATAATAGAAGGGTAATATGCAAATTGACCCTAACAGCAGAACAAGTGGGAATGACTGATCACTATGACACACACTGACCACTAGAGGGCAGATGCTCAATGCAGGAGCTGCCTCTGGTGGTCAGTACACTCCCACAGGGGGAGCACTGCTCAGCCACAAGCCAGGCTGACAGCTGCTAATACAGCGGTGGTAGTGGGAGCCTCTCCTGCCTCCTCAGCAGCGCTAAGGATGTCCGACTACAGCTTAGGCCTGCTTTCTGCTTGCAAGTAGACATTTCCCAAGGGCTACCGGGCTGCCAGAGGGATGTCTGACTGCCAGCTTGGGCCTGATCCCCCAGGGAGCTGGCCTAAGGCAGCAGGTGGACATCCCTCGAGGGGTCCCAGACTGCGAGAGGGCACTGGCTGGGCTGAGGGACACTCCCCACCCCGAGTGCACAAATTTTTGTGCACTGGGCCTCAAATTTACTCTGTAAATAAACACATCTTTTCTTAAATTTATTGAACCACCCCTACTTGTCTAATCACTTTCAGCACCAGGCCCTCATGCAGCATCTTGGTTTCTTTCCATGTCGCTGCATCTGAAAGCTGCCAGCAGCTCCCTGCTTTTTCTTTACCCAAAGCAACAACCGTCTTCCTACCTCTTCCCTGGCTTTTGACCACTATTCCCTCACATGCTTAGCAGCAGTAGCACCCTTGGTGGCCCCGTTATGATTAAAACTGTGCTAATCCCGGGTTTCCCCAGCAACAACATCATTCCCTCCTTCATTTGGGGCCTGAGAGATGCTTTCTGCCATGGAGGTTTCAGCATGAAAGGGTTGTCTGGTGGAAAACTGAAGTTTGGGTCGACAACCGAGACATTTTTTTTCTGTGAACAACTTGGTCAAGAACTGAACTGTTGGAAATTAGAGGCTTTGGAGAAACAAGGTTTGAATGTATTTCTCACCAGAACACATTCTAGTGCTTGGTCCCTAGCACCTCGACAGGGGTGAGGGTGCTGTCAGTGTCGCTCACCCTTGCCTCTATACCATTAACCCGTGGAAGAAAGCATGGGACATCTTAGGATTGTTATCAAAACGCCACGCTCTCGGAGAAGGCCCCACGCCCCACCAGGGATCTGTGGGCCACACGTAGGGAAGAGGCGCACTCCACCCTCCACCCTCCACCCTCCACGTGGGAGGTGACTCCATCTGGAATAACAATCATTGTTGGAATTATAAGGAGAAAGAACACATGAAGAAAGTGTTAATAGAAAAAACAGCAACAATCACAACAAAAACACACATTCGAAACTGTCAAGAATTTTGTGAGTTTATTTGAGCCAAACTGTCGACAATCACCAGGAAGCAGAATCCCCTTGGATTGGGATAATGCTCTGGAGAATGGCTGGTTTTTACCTTGTTTTTATAAATTACCATCAAAGGAGGAGTCCTAAGCAGATGACATACACTCTGTTGGTGATGGATTGGGGGCGGGGGAGAAAGCAGAGCGGGAAAGCCCTGGGATTGGGTAAAAGTGAGATGATGGACACGTGCTTCCTTACTTAGGAGGGAGCAGGAGAGTTCCCAGTCAACAATGAACGTGGGTAACAGTAACAGTGAAGGGATTCGTGGTCCCCATGGCGCCACTGGTTGCACGCTGAGGGACGCTGAGAAAGGGAAGTTACAAGGCACCCGACATCCCACAGGGGTGTTATCTTAGATGCAGAGAGACTAGGCTCGGTAAAGATGGAAGCTGGTCTTTGTCAGGGAAGATACTGGCCTAGGACGTGACCACCCTCCATATCTGCTTTTAGTTAAATGTTTAACTTCAGACCATCCTATGTGGTGACTTTAGGTCTTTGCATTTGCAAGGCTGCCACGCAGGCCTCCCCGGAGCTGGTCAGGGTGAGCATGTGGCCTTATTTTTTCGGCCATAAAAACCAAGTGCCATTCTGATACCGACTTTTTTGCAACTGCATTAAAACGCGCTGCCATTCCTGCCGGCAGTCTGGGACTGTGCGGTGCCCGTGGGTACCAGGCGGGCAGGTCCTGTATCTCTGCATTGGCTGCCTCCACCTGCACGAGGGTGGAGCTGTGTGTATTCGTGGGTGAGCTGGGAGACCACAGCCGCATGACGATACCCTATGCCCCTTTGCTGGGATGGCGCGGGAGCGTGCCCGGCCTGGAGTAAATTCACTGCAGATGCTGGTGTTTTGAGCAGGGGGAGGGTTTTCTGAATTGTTTAGTCTTTCTGAGACTGTTTTCAATGAAAGGCAATTCAGTTTTGTCTAAATTCTTATAATCAACCCTAATGGCCAACATTGTCAAGATGAGTGGATAAAGCTCATTTGTCGTTTGCACTATAATTATAGGTAATTTGGGGCTGTTTTTATTTGAAAAGGGTTCACTTTATTAAGTTGCTAATATAGTCCTCATCCAACAGTATTTATGCCATTATTCTTGTTTCTGTGGAAATCTTTCTCTCCAGGGACAGTCTAGATATTAATTGCAGTGCTAACTCTAAAGGATCGTAGATAAATGCAGCCCCAAGTACAAAGCGTGCTTGTTTGAACCCAGATAAATCTGGGGACAGTTTTCATCACCCTTGACCACTCTCTGTAAGACAAAGCACAATCTTTAGCGCCAGAGATGGCAGCAGGGACTGATGGAAACATGCAGCCACTGTGGGGAACAGTACGGAGTCTCCTCAAAAAGTTAAAAATGGGACTTCCATTTGACCTGTGATCCCACTCCTGGGAATATATCCCAAGAAACCAGAAACACCAATCAGAAAGGATATATGCATCCCTATGTTCATAGCAGCATAATTCACCATAGCTAAGATTTGGAAACAGCCTAAGTGCCCATCAGCAGATGAATGGATTAGAAAACTGTGGTACATCTACACAATGGAATACTATGCTGCTGTAAAAAAGAAGGAATTCTTACCATTTGCAGCAGCATGGAACTGGAGAGCATTATGCTAAGTGAAATAAACCAGTCAATGAAAGAAAAATACCACATGGTCTCACTTATTTATGGATAATAAAAGACCATTATATATTGATGAACATAAACAGATACAGAGGCAGAGCAGCATCAAGTAGACTGTCAAACTACAGAGGGAAGGCCAGGGAGGGTTGCGGGGGGTGAGGGGACGGTGAATTTAGAGATCAACCGAAGGAATTGTATGCATGCATATAAGCACAACCAATGGACAAAGACACTGGGGGGTAGGGGAGGCCGGGGGAAGGGCAGGGGGTGGTGGTGGTAAGGAGATACATGTAATACTCTTTGTGATATTTTAAGCAATAAAACAAAATTTTTTTTTAAAAAAGTGGACCCAGGGCAGTTGGGGAACATCAAGTGTCATAGAAGCCACTAGGGGTGGTGAAGAGCAGACAGGTTTCTTTGCCTGCATTATTTCTCAGAGCTGTTTCACCAACATGTTTTAAAGACTTTTTTTTTAAAGTAAGAAGGGGGACAAGGAGGAGACGGAAAACTGGAAGAGGGAGAGAGAGAGAGGAGGAGATGGGAGCAGCAGACATGGGGAAGAAGGGGGAGAGACCTGATTCCCCACCAGGGCACATGCCCGGGTTGTGGACTGTCCTCAGTCAGGGACTTGCAGGGGCAGCTGATCAATGATATCTCTCCCTTGTCAATGTTCCTGTCTCTTCCTTTCCCTTCTTCTCTGTCCCACATCAACAAAAACATATCTTAAAAGTTATTAAAAATAAGAAGGGGACAAGGAGGAGAGAGAAAACTGAAGGAGGGATTAAGAGGAGGAGAGCCCTAACTGGTGTGGCTCAATGGATAGAGCGTCAGCCTGAGGACTGAAAGATCCCAGGTTCGATTCCGGTCACGGGGCATGTACCTTGGTTGCGGGCACATCCCCAGTGGGGGGTGTGCAGGAGGCAGCTGATGGATGTTTCTCTCTCATTGACGTTTCTAACTCTCTAACCCTCTCCCTTCATCTCTGTGAAAAATCAATAAAATATATTTTTTTTTAAAAAAGAGAAGGAGAGAGGTGGAGGGAGCAGAGATGGGGAAGGGATGGGACAGACCTGACAAAGAACAGTAATGTTATTGCAAAGCCAGCTAAGATGTAGGCTGTATATCTGAGGCCCCTGAGGTCAGGTGTGCACGTGTGAGTAATTTTTGTTTCAATATCTCCATGATCTGAGTCGGAAAGTGTTACTGATTCACTCTTGAAGTTCAGATCAGGGGGTTCTGTCCTTTGGTTTAAAGTCAATTGTTTAAGTCCCTTCTTCCCAGGTTCACAACACACACACTCACACACTCTTATACATTCATACACATACAGACTCACATGCACACACACACACTCACACACTCTTATACATTCATACACATACAGACTGACATGCACACACACACACTCACACACTCTTATACATTCATACACATACAGACTCACATGCACACACACACACTCACACACTCTTATACATTCATACACATACAGACTCACATGCACACACATGTTCTGTAACTCGTCACATAATCATCAGGCCACAGGGCCTTCATTCTCAAGAAAGTAGCTCACTTTATATATTTATTTATATTTTTAATAAAATAAAATTTAAATATATATATATATATATATATATATATATATATATATACACACACACACACACACACACACACACATATTTTATTTATTTCAGAGAGGAAGAGAGAGAGAGAGAACCATCAACAATGAGAGAGAATCATGGATCAGCTGCCTCCTCCAGGCCCCACACTGGGGATGGAGCCCCAACCCAGCCATGTGCCCTGACTGGGAATGGAATGTGACCTCCTGGTTCCTAGGTCGAGGCTCAACCACTGAGCTATGCTGACTGGGCTTTCACTCCAATTTTTGTCAACATCAAGCTCAGGGCTTGTCTAGTGGGCGGCACATGTGGAATGTCCTCCTGTAGCCGTGGCTTGTCCAGCAGTGAGGGAACACACTCACCGCCCGCAGACCCCAGCTGGAAGCCACCTGAGGGGGCTCGCACAGGGGCTGCCGCTTGGCAGCAAGAGCTGACGTGCATCTAACTCAAGGCTGATGGACTTCTTTCCACAGCAAACCATGCTCTCCTGTGGGGTTGTACGTGAATCACAACGTCACTGGCCTTCCTCTGAACATAACTAATATTTATGACAACAACCTAGACTCTTTCCTGGGAAATTTCCTGTTTATGTGGAGGAAGTGTTTTCTTATAAATTTACTACCATCAAGACACTTAACAGGAGATTTACTTTCTTACAAATGTTGTGGTGTTGACAGTCGGGGCAGTGTGTACTGCGGGTCTCTGGAAGGGACTCACCTTGAACCTCGTGCCTGCTCTTTAATCCCTCCCCCCCCCGCACCTCAGTGCCCCCCACCACGGCGCCAGCCTCTGGTTCTATGAAGCCGGCTCGCCCACAGGCCTCATCGGACCAGAGCTACGAGCTCTCACCTCCCTTGTGCTGAGACTTTCTCCTGACCTGGACCTCTTCCGCGTGTTTCTGCGGGATATTTGTTCGCAGGGGATGACATCCACCTGGGTTTTGTCTTGGGGTTACACCGTTCACCCTCAGCACCACCCAGGCCGTGTCCCTCATTCCCCGTGTGTCACAGAGGCGGCGGGAAGGTTCCTGTGACGAAGCAGCAGGCGGACTTGGAGCCCCGTGACATCTTCTCCTGCTGTGCCCTCGGCTGCAGGACGCAGGACGGGGCGCATCTGGGAGGAGCCTCTGTGGCTGCTCAGGGGAACGTTGGTTTGATGGCAGGAGCGGCGGCAGGGCTGGTGGCATCTCCCTGAGTCATGGGCTGTTTTCTGTTCTGTCGCTGCACAGGGTTGGCGCGAATGTGCAGTTCTCCTGTGAGGACAACTACGTTCTGCAGGGTTCCAAGAGCATCACCTGCCAGCGGGTCACCGAGACGCTGGCCGCCTGGAGCGACCACCGGCCCATCTGCCGAGGTGAGCAGGGGCGGCGGGCGGCACCTGGACCCCCTCTTCCTTTAGGTTCCCAGGTTTTTCTGAATCCGCCATGAGATCGAAGCACAAAGCCTTGTGTGGCAACAGAGCTGACATCGGTGCTGGTGTATCTGTTCACAGGGACGTGGGTAACGGAAATATTTCCTTGGCATTGGTTAGGAGGCACACATTCCCAAGGATATGTGTGGCTTACAAATCAGCCCCGCTGGGGTGCTCAGTGGTTAACTATCAACCCATGAACCAGGAGGTCACGGTTCGATTCCAGGTCAGGGCACATGCCCGGGTTGTGGGCTCGATCCCCAGTGTGGGGTGTGCAGGAGGCAGCCGATCCATGATTCTCTCTCATCATTGAGATTTGTATCTCTCTCCCTCCCTCTCTGAAATCAATTTAAAACTTCAGAAAAAAACACGAGCAAATGGACTCATTCAAACTCACACACGCATATGCAGTGTCAGTGGGTCTTCCGTGAGCTGACTGTATTTATATGCCCAGTTTGCACATGTATGAACATTTTACATAACTGGATCCCTGCTACTGTGGAAGGGATCACCTCAAACGGCAGTGGGGCGAATGCCTGGGTTGTGATATTTTTACCGTGGTAACGAGCTGGTTATTAATAACAGGAAAGGAGCAAAGGGGATGCTGGGCGTTACAGGGGCGTCAGCTGGGCAGCTTCACCAGGAAGCCACAACGTCCCTGTCCCCGGGACCCGCCTGTTCATTCCTTGCAGACCACTGTGGGGGAGGGTTCTGAGAAAGGGGATGGAAGTATATGCAGTGAAGTCGGGGTGATGTAGGGAAGGTGCCTGTCAATCAGACCTGGGAACAGAGCTTGTTGCTGGAAGGGGGGGGGGGTCTCTGCAGAGTGGGAAGTCTTAGAAGGTTAAAATCGCCTGTAGGTGGGGACATAGAGAGGTTCCCACCGATAACATCAGTGGCAAAGGGTTGAGTAGCAAGAGCGCAAGCTAATATTTCATTAATAAATTACCTTAAACTAATCTCCAACCTTATCAGCGGCACCTGAGACCTGTTGAATCAAGTGTGTTTGTAGGAGGAATCAAGCATGTTTATATGGCAGGAGAAACACTTGCCTCTCGCATGCGCTGTGCCTGGCAGTGCTGTGCATGGCACGGGGCACTGTACCACCTCTCCTCTGGGTGAGCCCCATCAGCTCCAGGTGTCAGGGGCCTCCAGCGGTCCTTGCCTGGTCCCCAAGCCCTAGTTTGGGGCCCTCTGGGACGAGAGACAAACCAAACAGTGGAACGACTGGTCGCTATGACACACACTGACCGCCAGGGGGCAGATGCTCAATGCAGCCCCTAACTCACAGGCCTCAGGCTAGCCAAGGTGGGTGCCAGCGGGCCCCCCCCACCCCAATCGCCCCACCGGTCACCCCTCATATTGGCCCTGATTGCCGCTGGCCAGGCCTCGGACCCTACCCGTGCACGAATTTCATGCACCAGGCCTCTAGTCGTATATCAGAATGGGTGTCTTCGTTGATTGTTGCTTTGTGTCCCTGTTGTTTGGTTTGATTTGTTTAAGGAAGGGGTGCTACCCGCGTTGCTGGGGGCCCAGCTGCTTGTGGCAGGTTGACCTGTGGCAGGGGGTGCAGGAACTTCAAGGCACCCATCGCCAGAAACGCTTCGTTAACGAGAGTTCTTAACGTAACTGTGGGTGCTGGTGTCCTTTGCTTGCTTTCTCTCTTTTGGGGGCTTAGCTTGCTCTCCGCTGTTCAGGAACATGGGGAATCCTCTGTCTCTGTCTGCGCTGTGGGCTTTGTGCCCCTCAGAATCCATTTGCTGCGCTGGGTTCGTGTGAGATGCGATTCTAAGGCCAATGTCGCAGTCCACCCCTTTGAGAGCATTCACTTGTGTACTGTGTGTGGGGGGGTTGTTTGTTGTTTCTATTTTTAAGATTTCTTCTTATAGGCAAGACTAGAGGCCCGGTGCACGAAATTCGTCTACTCAAGGGGTCCCTCAGCCCAGCCTGTGCCCTCTCGTAGCCCAGGAGTCCTCCCAGGGAGCGGGCCCAAGCTGTAAGTCGAATTTCCTTAGTGCTGCCATAGTGGTGGGAGAGGTTCCTGCCACCACTCGGGCTTCTAGCTAGGCAGCGCTCCTCCTGTGGGAGCGCACTGACCACCAGGGAGAAGCTCCTGCATTGAGCATCTGCCCTTTGGTGGTCAGTGCGGGTTATTGTGACCACTTGTTCTGCTTTTCGGTTGATGTGCATATTATGCTTTTATTATATAGGATTCCATGTCGTTGCAGTCTACTCAGAAAGAAAAATATGGGACATAAAAGCTTCTAAGCCCCCAAGTCTTTTCCTAGGAGGCCCAGCTCTGCAGAGTTGCCCTCCAGCAGCCTGCAAATCAGCAGTGGGGGCAGGGTCACTCCCATCTCATCAAGAAAAATAAAATAAAGTAGTGCTTTCCCATTAAAGCCACTGGAGGCTGCTGAGTTATTCCTGTTACAAAACTTGCCAAGAAAATGCCTCGGGTAATAATCATCAGCTTTAAAATCTCCAGGTTGTTCCGACATAATAAATAGATGTAACTAAAATAAAGGATTTATGAGAAGCTTTTCCGTGATAATTACATAATTTTCCAAAGTCCTTGGCAACGCAAAACCCTTTCTGCTGAGCCGGTAATGGTTGGCTCCCTTCGTGCAGAAGCTGTCCTGTGGCCTGGGACAAGCCCTGAGTGCCACCTCCAGGGCTGCACGTGAGATAAATCAAGAGCTGCGCCAGGCCAGGGAGGCAGTGCGGGCGGGTCGGGCAGCCATAGCGTGTTTGCTTTCACAGCATAACCACGGCGGTGAGGAATTTAAAGGAATGTGCCCTTTTAATCTTTTGGACGATTCTCAAGTAACAGGAAACAGCATTCAACCAATTAGGGAAACCACCTCCAGGTGAAGCAGCGAGAAGGGTGTTTTGGATTTGACTTGTCCAACCCACCTGGGCTGTGGGGATCCCTTTTCCTTTTCCCTGTTTATTTTCTGTAGCCTGAGAGCTTGCTGCTGGGTCCAGTGCCTTCCTGTTTTCAGATCCTATATTTGCTGCATCCCCTCCCCAAGAACTGCTTTCAAGGCAGAAGCAAATGGAGTCCAGCAGGCTGGTGGTTTTCTTCTAAAACTAACCTCATAAACACGAGAGGGTAAAAACGGCAGGGGAA